>VXAX01006302.1:321925-391845 GCA_013399835.1 Leptocoma aspasia
AAATATATTAAATAAATATCTAAATAAAAGTTTTGGCACTTCAGCTGTACTCGTCCCTTCCTTGTTTCTGTGCCACGTGACCACACCATCATTGAGCTCCTGAGACCAGAGGGTTTCCCCATGTGTCCCGCGCATCCCTTGGGTGTTGTTGCTGGCCCGTCTCCGGCCGCTCCGCTGGCAGCCGGGTCAGAGAGGTCACCAGCAGTCGGACATGTGCCGCAACACAGGACCATGTCCAGATTTTTAAAATTTCCATAAATGAAGACCTGTGGTGGTTTTGGCTGTGGTAGCATTATTTTTCTTCCCAGTGGCTGATATAAAGCTGTGATTTGGATTTTTTCTGAACATAGGGTTGATGATAGATGTTTTTCTTATTGCTGAGCAGGGCTTACACAGAGCCAAGACCTTTTCTGCTTTCCATGCTGTCATGCTGGTGAGGGAACTGGGGGTGCATGGGAGGCTGGGNCTGATCAACAGCTGGTGATTGGCCAGAAGGCTTCTAGAACATTCTGTGAGAGACTATACATATGTGCATCGGCCCCACTTGGGGGTCTTCCGAAGCAGCCTCTTTATGTTTTGTTNTCCAGATCATACAACATCATGCTCAGTATATAAAATGGAGGGAAGAAGGGAGAAGGGGCGGACATTTGGAGTGATGACACTTGTCCTCCCAAGTAACTGCTGCATTGATTGGGCTCTGTTGTCCTGGAGATGGCTGAACAACTGCCTGCCCTTGGGAAGCAGTGAATTCCTTGGTATGCTGTGCTTGTGTATGCAGCTTTTGCTTTTCCAGTTAAACTATCTTTCTCTCCACCCAGGAGTATGTTTTACCCTTCCAATTTTCTCCCTGATCCTGCTGCTGGAAGTGAGCAAGCAGCTGTGTGGGGTTTGGCTGCTGGCTGGGGTTAGACTGTGACAAGAACACAAAAGCTCTTTGGGCAACCAGGGCCAGCACTTGGGTACTCTCACCGTGAGGGGAAAAAGAAAACCCAAAACAAAAAAGAAGTTTTCTGATGTTCATAACCTCTGTGTTTGAATTTGTGTCTCTGACAGGAGCTGACAGTTCTGGTTCTGTCCCCTTCTCCCCTTGGGCTGGCAGAAGCTGAAGGTCACTGGTGAAGGCACAGACATGACACCCTGCAGGTTCACAAGCACACACACATTTATTGTCTGATTGCTTACACTCTGTCTGCATCAGTGCTTGCTGCAAACAGATGCACATTCTCATGATGGCTGATGTTGCAGGCACCCCACACCCATGGGCGCCCCCAGATAGCTCTATGTAGAGTATAAGGGCACCTAAAACCCCCAGTCTGACACCCATAGCTGGCAGCCAGTGCCCCCAGTAACTGGCAGTCAGTGCATGCAGTACTCACACACATGGATGAAGAGTGAGATAGTTAAGAAAGGTTTAAATGAAGATGGGACAGACTGTGGTGATCAGGCACAGCCCTCATTCAGATAGGTGTACTTTATATGCAATCAGCCCATTTTATAGCCCTTTCTGGGTGATCCTCTCTTTGTTCCTCTGATTTCTTCCCCTGAACTTTTCTTCATCACTTTATACAGGTCTACCAATTCTCACACCTCTGGTCCAGCACTCAGGATCTTCACTCACCCCATCTCAACATCTCCGGCTAAAATCTTCTCACACTCCACATATCCTCACACAGATAAAGTGGAAATTATCTGCTCCTGTTTCACAGAGGAAAAGGAGAAAGAAAGGAAAACATAACAGATCACACAGCAGCACCTGCATTATGAGTCCAACATGAGAGCTGACATGAAAACCTCAAACAGTATCAAGTTCAGGCATATCATTCTATTCAAGGTCATGGAACTTCTTATGGCATATCCAACAGTTCATGCCACTGAGAGCACATAGCTATGATATGTATGTCCCATGCCACACAATATACTGCCTGACATATATGATCATTACTGTACTTTAGAATAATGAACTTTTAGTGTATTCCTGGAAGCAAGTAACTCTTATTACAAAAGTTATATTTTTTTATTTCATAACTAAATTACTTACATCCACAACAGCTCCAAGGAATGAAGATCTGACAAGATTTCACTGTAAATGGGCAAGAACTATTGCAAATGCAGATCAGGGACAATTTTCTTAAGGAATTATATTAGCTGGACCTCTTAATTCCTGTTCCTCACTGTTTCTGGGTATCTTGGATTCTGTAGTTGCTATAAGCAAAAAGAATATGTTTACCATAGGTAGATATAACAAGAAGTGTGCTAAGACTGATGGTCTGATGGCAGGCCCCAAATTTACACTGTTTTCTTTCATATTTTTAGTAAGAACAAAGAAAGAAACCACTGCTTAGCAGAAGTGAATGAACCACACTGACTCTTCACCAACTGCTCAGTAGTTGCTTCTCCAGGTCTTCAAGAGCAATGCCATAGTGCATAAAAACAAAGCAGTATTTCATTGCATCTTCACACTGAAGAGACCTACTTGATTATTCCATCCCAATCTCCAACTACTGTTTCTGTCCATGGTCCATATAATGGTGCTTCAGGTCAAGCTACATTTGGAGGTCACCAGTTCTCTCCATTTCTGCTACTGCCCCTCCTGTACAGCTGTGAGTATTCCTGATGGGAAGGTTTTGCTAAACTCTTCGTCCATGCCATTTAACTGATTATTTAATCTTCTCTTTGCCATTCAGTTGTCACTAAATCAGTTATTCACTAGTGTCCTTGACTCATTTGACATAGCATTAAAGACTCATTTCATTTCAAAGGGTGCTTTTACCCAAATAAAAACTGTAAGATTCCCCACACAAGCACTGTTCGCATTAAAACAAAACTTAGAAAATTTATTCTTAATTTGTTCTTTTTTTTTTTTTTCCATAATTCATCCAAAACATCATTCATTGTTTCATCTACTGGCCTGCTGAGAATTCCTCTGCAACCGTATTTTAATCACAAGGTAATGTTTACATTACTGATTGAAAAACTTACAGATATAAGTACATATATTTTGATTTCTACCTTACCAATACCTGAATCAAACAATTTTTCTATTATTCTTAACTTTAATCTGAGATAGCTATATGTTCCAGGTACACAGACAGCTTGAGATGGCAGTAAAATTTTTGCACCACCTATTTCTTTTACTCTGATTTTCTACTCCAATTAGGCAGCATTAGGTACCACCAGCATCTGGTATCTACTGTAACATATCCTAAATAAATGGTAGGCAGATTCAGAGAGCTGTAAGACCAAAGCAGGCTTTCATCCAGCTTAATAAATATCTTGAGGCTCACGTCACATCAGAACGGCACAGAATGTAAAGCTCTGAATGCTTAGGACAGCTGTCCTCCTTCCCTGCCTCAGTGGCCTTTCTGATTACACTTGTACCCAATCCCATCCACTGGCAGTGTTTCCCAAGTGACACAAATACTGCAGCAGTGCAGGAGACAAAAAAATCTTGAGCTGAGTGTGGTCGTCAAGATGTCTGGGTATTTATGACAGGACAACAACAGCAACATCACAACATCACAGAAACCATTGAGGTTGCCTAGAACCCCAATGTGAGTGACAGATCATTGTTCTTTACCTGACAAAGGGACCCAAATCAGCTGCCTGGAATTTCCAGTGCATAGGAACTCTTGACTGGAAACATATAGTTTGAGGCCAGAGTATCATAGTCATCATTGTCTTATTTATACCTCAGAGTCCGTTCAGTTTTGCTGGCTACTTCTGTGCAGTGACACCATGCAATTGGTAAAACATATGGTTAAAACACCAGCCGGCTGCAGTCCTTGTACTATAAAAGGAAATAGGTCTTAATTTGGATATATCCAGGAATTAATCCTTATTGCTCACGCTTTTCTCCAACTCAGTTATGTTTACTGTATATAAAAGAATGTGCCTTTTTTTCTAAAATTTAAATTTGCTTAGCATTACCGTCCACACAGTAGTTTTTTGCTGGCTTTTCAGATTTAAAAAAACACTGTATTTTCTTCCTCTGAAGGTGCTCACATGCTAATCCTCAAACTTCACATTCCCACTGCTATTGCACTGCAATTGCTAGACAGAATGTTGGTTTCTGACTATATTCTGGCAGTGCAGCCTACTAGCACAAAGAAGTCAGGACTTCTGTGAACAAGGTAGAATAAAAACAAATAATTAAGACAACTTTGGGTTTTAGATGTTTATATCGTTGTAATTTTCCAGATGTGCAAAAAAAGAGAATGATTCTTTGAAGATACTGCAAGCAGGCAATGAAGTAACAAGGAAATTGGAACTATGTGTTGACATAAGAGTGGACAGTCACCCAGAGATGAGAGACAGACATAGATCACGGTGAACATTAGCAGTGGAAGAAATAGTTTGCAGTGATACCTTACCAGCAGTGTGCCTTTGTGCCTTTCTCCAACTTTTGATAATATTTAGTGCAAAAGAATTGTGCTGTTTTTTCTAGAGTTGAAATTTGCCTATTATTGCCTTCCATGCAGTAGATCATATCAGAGAAGCAGTACAAACTTGCCAGCAGTGTATCTTTCTGGCCAAGAAGGCCAATAATATCCTGGGATGTGTTAGGAAGAGCATTGCCAGCAGGTCACAGGAGGTGATCCTGCCCCTGTGCTCAGCCCTGGTGAGGCCATGTCTGGAGTGCTGTGTCCAGTGCTGGGCTCCTCGGAACAAGAGAACCATGAAGCCCCTGGAGCAGGTCCAGCAGAGGGCTATGAAAATGATTAAGTGTCTGGAACATCTTGTACAAGGAAAGGGTGAGGGAGCTGAGCCTGTTCAGCCTCGAGAAGAGATGACAGAGATAGCTACAGGTATCTGAAGGGAGGGTGTCAGATGATGTTTCCAGGCTCTGCTCAGTGGTGCCCAGCAATAGGACGAGAGGCAATGATGCACAGAAAGTTCCACATGAACATGAGGAAGAACTTCTTTACTGTGCAGGTGACCAAGCACTGGAACAGATTGCCCAGAGAGGCTGTGGAGTCTTCTTCCCTGGAGATATTCAAGAACCATTTGGGCACAATCTTGTGCCATGTGCTCTAGGAGGGCCATGCTTGAGCAGGGAGGTTGGACCACAGGATCTACTGTGGTCCCTTTCACATGACCCATTCTCTGATTCTGTGATTCTGTTACAAAAAAAATAATATTCCAGAAAGAGGAAGTGTGTAGGAAAAGGAACCTTACCAAAAAGACACCTTAGGATTATGATATTTTCAGAAGTTTTCTGGGAAATGGTAATTAAGCAACCTGTATCGCATTCCTAAACTGTAATATAAAAGCTTTGAATTGAGCTTCAGCTTTGTGTCTATAGAAAGACACATCCTTTGTAGATGTTTTTTCCTGCTTAATCCTAGGTAGAATTAGTATAAAGATGTAAAGCGTATAAAGCTGATTGTGATAGCTGCTGGTGAAGACACTGCCGGACAGCTTGGAAGATCGTGTCTTTGCAGGAATCATGAAAGAATAATGAAATAAATAGAGGCCAGTGTAAGGGAAAGTAAAAGCTCTGTTCTGGACTTGGAGAGTTTAGATGGGCAACAAAATATGGTGGCTGGTTTTCTGTACACTTTTGATCAATCACACACTTTAAACTCCTGTATGATACATGTGGAACAGAAATGCTGCCTCCATTTCTGGCTGGAAAGAAAATATGGCACTGAAAAGAGAACAGATGACTACACATGTAATCTCTCCAATAGCAGAAAGGAATGTATGTGCAGTGTTACTCCCTTTCTAATGGAAGTATGACAGGAATTTCCTGATACCCTGGGAAACTATTGTGCCTCATGACAACCACACAGAAATAGTCCACTAAAGCTCAATTCTCAGGTAGGTAATATAGAGCAGCTGCCTCAACAGTTTGACTTCTGATTTGCTGTGTGTCTTATTCATTATTATTGTTTGCTATTCCACCTCCTCCCACCTCCCCATATCTCCCTTAATAATTCTCAATAAGAAAGAAAAGGGAGATTTCCACATGTCCCATCACTAGTGCCAGCCCGGAGGATGAGACAATGGCCAGGAAGACAATGCCACTATCTCTCACCACTCAGACACATAACAAGCAGTAACACGTAACTTACCAACATAACTAATAATGACATCCATTAGTCTTCTGATGGGTCTCTCTACAGCCAGTCAGACCTCCTGCTGATAGAACTCACAGGCACTTGGAAACTGGTGGATTAATTCTGGTCCTGAAAGAAGTCCTCCACATCCAGCCCTTCTGAATTCACAGCTGCAGAGGTGCTATATTCCTCCCATAGAGGACACGACCTAAAATTGGGTAAGAGGTTGTAAACTGCTCTGGGGAGCAGCACAACACATACATTTGCTTTGTTCTTTAAATCTTTCCTAGGGACCTGTTATTTGCTGTAGACAGGGCAGGGACACTAAATGTACCTCTAAGCCTGATATAATAAAGTCATTCTCATGTTAAGACAAAACTTATGAAATATGCACAAGAGATGTTAAGAAGGAAAAGGTCAAAGAATTGATCTGCATTCCAGAAGCTAATGAACATTTGCTTGGTGAATGTAATCTGTTAAAAGAATAGAGAACAGCAGCCAAGTAAGGAGGAAAGACAAATCATTGTGTATGAAAGAGATTTGAAGAGGAACCAGGTATGATGATATCTTTCTAGACAGATACATTATAGCTAAAGATCAACACCAAAGATCAACAACTTCCTCCAGGAAATAATTTAAATAGCAGCTATCCAAAGACAGCTGCCTGTAAAAGTTGTTCAAAATTAGTGATATCCAGAATCACCTCAGATGTCTTTAAAACATTCAAGGAAGTTTCATGACTTGATCATTCTGTCCACCATTTACAAGACTACTAATGAATACAACTAGTATTTCATGGCTCTTTCTTGGAATAATTATGTGCATTATTAAAATTTGCATACATAAGCATTTACACTGACATACCATGACAATGATTAAGGGGTTAGAGCAACTGATATACAGGGAGAGGATGAAAAATCTTGGCTGCTTATCCTGGAAAAAAGAAATTTCAGGGGATTTTATGAATGTGTATAAATACCTAAAGGGAGGGTGTAAAGAAGACAGAGCCAGGCTCTTTCTAGTGGTGCTCAGGAATGTGATAAACTGTAGGCTGGCCCTGGGAGACTGAGATGAGGCCACAAGCAGGGCAGAAGGAGGCTCTTATTAACTCAAAAGTTACATTTGGGAAGGAAATTTGGTGGAAGTCTCCTCCACACCTCTGACTTCTCTTCAAACACATTGCATTGTGCTGGCCATCAGTGAAACTGCTTTGATCAGGAAATGTCTACTGCCTTCCTTATACCACAGAATGTAGCATTTGGTGAGCAAGGAATCCAAAATAACAGAGCAAGGTTTCCATGATATAGTATTTGCCTTTAGACAACTGGTCCAACCAGATGTTGGATTTTATTTTAAAGCTTCATTTAACTTCTGCAATATATTATGACTCACAAACTCCAGTTTCAAGTAGGCAAGTTTCAGTGATTTCTATATTGCAAATTATTTAAATGTTACGCTGCAATGTAATGATAAATATTAAACTTCATATTAAATATCATGTTTATAGTATATGAAATATTAGCTTGCATTCAAAAGGTAAGTACATCTGTGGATATGGAATTGCTAGCAAAGGCTTCTCAGGTCCAAGGAGGACTTTCAGGCCACAATGAAGGTGTATTTACATTGCTTAGGAATTCTTAGGATACACTTCTGTCTTCCCTTTCACAGTGGGAAGGTGCAGGACAGCAGATCAGCCATGGGTGGAGGGCCCAGCCCGTACCATATAGTTTGAGGAACAGATGAGAGGGCAGCCACCAGCCAGGAGAGTGTCTGGGTGTGAGGCTGCTCCCACCAGCCTTGTAGCTGTTATTGCTGGTGGCTCACCAAGCCTGGCACCGAGGGCAGAGTGAAGGAAGGATTAGACCATTTTCCAAAAGTCTCCCTCAGAGACACCCTGCCCTCTGAGCTGCAGACAGCCACAGCCCTTGGCCATGCAGCTCGAGGCTTAGCACTCTGCCCTGCATCTGCCCATCCCCTCATCCCTGTGCTGTTTAAGGGGGCCTGGGGCTCTGCTCCTCTGCTCCAACTCCTCCTCTTTGGTATTGACTTCCACATGGAATAAAAAGGGACTGAATTTTCCCTCTCCAAATGGCTACTTTTGACACCGTGCCCAATCTCTAAAATTTGAATATTAACTATCAAATGGAAATATCTTACCTAGGAGACCATATAGAATAAACCTGGCATGCAACACTCAATACAGGTGACAGAAAGACATTCATTTGTCATTAGTATCAGTACTGTTTCAGTTCAAGGACTTCTTCTGAAACTCAGAAATCAGAGTGAAAAAGACATTTGCTATCTAGTCTAGAGTGGAATATATATATTTGTGATACAAAGCTTCTCTCACAAATAAGATCTATTTCCTAAAAATCCTATCAGCATTGACCTCTGTCAGACCTTCATGCCTTTCCTGGGGAGCTGAGCTGGGTCAATTTTTGTTCAGTGTAATGGGACTTACGGGACCATTCCAGCTGCTGTAACTCCAGCACTGTGCTTCAGATCATTTATTCTGAAAGTAATTTTTTCCAGGATCATTTATTTTGGAAACTATTTTAGTCCCTACCGGCTGAGAAACACAGTGAAGGAAAAAAAAATTTGGAGCTTCTCCAGGATTTGCACAGCTAAAGATCTTTCCCACTCTCCACATGACTCCTGACACAGCATAAAACTAACCTAGGCTAACAAAATAGGGAAATGTAAGTGTGTTGTTAAAAGGATGTCATTTATAGAAGCTAAAGAACAAAAGAAAGAGGCTGAAAATCAATTGAAAATGATACAAAAAATAATATGTCAGTAATAATAAAAGGAGAAATTATTTGTCAATCACTCTTTCATACTAAAATACACTCACATATTGTCTTTTAAAACTCTCCCTCCTTTATAAATAGCAAACTAAAGAGTCAGATTTTCAAGGCATGGAAAGCTATTTCACTTGTCTTTTCCACACACACCCCTGTCACTCTCACTTTTCAGCCTTCTGATGTTTTCATTCTTGTGATAGAGTTTCTCACGCTGTTTTTTGTAAACATGCACATGTTTTTCTAACTGTCTTTTTGTTTTTCATTCCTTCTCCTGGGAGGAGAAAGGTTTGATAGACTTTGTCATTAACCAGTGTCATTGGAGAGGTGGTAGCTTCACCTTCCAATCGATAGTCATTTCCAGAACCCTATATAATGGGAAAACCAAAATAAAGTTTCCCTCTTCTTTACCTTCTCTCGGGTGTGGCTGCGTTTGTCTCTGTGTTTCGTGTTGCTCGATAGAGTGACACACACCAAATTTAAAAAGAAAAAAAATAGGCCAAGAAAAAATAACTAAGACAAAGAGATGTTCAAGGTCAAGAGTCACAGTATGAAAAGGCTTCTTTCTCAACCATAGTCTTTTTATTTTAGCCAGGCTCTCATTTATCTTCTGATATTTCTACCTTGGGAATTTCATGCATAGTTTTTAAATAATTCCACTAAGCAGCTTAATAAAAATAATCAGCCTATCCTTTATAAAATAACTTTTTTGTGAAATAACTCTGTTACACAAATGCAGGAGTACCCAATCTCCATCCCTTATGATGCTCTCTGAAGATACAGATAGCACAGAAACACTTCAGAAAGTGCTTTTATTGCATCTTAAACTGAAAGACTACTAGCTATATTACAGACACTGTCTTCAAAACAGCTAGTTCTTTAAAATACATTTGCCAGAGAAAACAGCTTTGTCCTTACCAGATAGGTTAGCTATTCCCTTCTTTCTTTTTCTTTTTACTTTTACGAGGCAAAATATTACACAGCTATGGCCACATGTTTTGTCTAGCTACTCATGTTACTCCCTTGGGCTACTCTGAATAACTTAAGTGCAATTGAAATCCAAATTTGGCTCACTAAATTCATTTGACAGATGAACTAGGAAAATGTCATTTGTAAAAGTAACTTGGATATAGCCATAAAACCTTTCTTCATTTATCAAGCCATTTTCTTTTCCTAATAAATACATATAATAACCAGGTCCTGTCTGAACATGGTTACCTTTGTAGCATCTGGCATATAAGCACTTCTGTCAAGACAAAATACAGATTTTAAATGTTTGGCTCTGACAGATCTTTTAATGTGGCTGGATTTTTTTCTATTTTCAAGTTTACCTAAGAAGCCTTTTTACTTATGGGTAACTTCACAGATTAATACTCATATCCTCATGTCCCTTACCAATGACTGCAGCACACTCAATGAAATAATACAGCCATTCAATTAATAAAAGAAATGCAGGAGTACAGAAGAAATTGATGATTTCTCTTCTGTCATCTCCTCTCCTCATATCTTTTCCTTTTTTTTTCCCCACGATTAGGGTATGCCTCCACTATGTTATGAAAATCCCTCAGCCCAAAATGCAAAGTAACATTGCCTTTGTAGAGAGAAAGTAAAAAAACAAAAAAAGACATCAGGACCAGAATGAAAAATTAATTATTTCATTTGTGATTATTAAGCTCTGTAGGGAATGTATATCACCTCCTTTTCCGGCTTTTCATTTCTCAGCAGCTCAAATAAAGTTGCCCTTGTTGCGGCTCAGTAGAAGCCACTAGATGGGGCCCCAAAGCAAGAAGTTCTCAGCTCACAACGCCAGGTTCACTCTGGGAAGCTGCATTTCCAGAGGAGAATTATTATAATAAGGGCAAAAAGTGGTCAGAAATATTAGAACCCCAAGTGTGTTTAAGAGTTCGAGCTGAATTTGTAATTTAGTTCAGAAGGGTATTTAAATTCTACTAGCAAGGAAAGCACAGACTCCCTACCACACAAATTCTTGGCTACCTAATCCTTAAACCCATCATTCTTAAAAGGGTGAAAAAAAAAAAAAAAAAGATCCCTGCACCCTGAGCAAAGTATAATTGCCCGTGGCAGTTTGGAGGCAGTCCTCCTGTACTACTAGGTAAGATAGCTTTGTAGTGCAGTACAAAGTAGTCCTAGGGATGCCAGCAGTTCTAGGGATCAACCATGACAGCCCTGTTCATTTTAATAGTATATACACATATATATGCATGTATGTATCTACATCTATCTATCTATCTGATAATACCAGAATCTGGTAGACTTAAAAATAGAGCAGTTGCTGAGAATGAAAACTGCTAAGCAATATTGGAGGGAGGGCAGGGGAGAGACAAGTACCACAGGAGCAGTATGGAGGTGAAGCAGCTTGTGCATACTATGGCAGGGTCACCAACCATCTCGAAAGTCTGTAATTGTAGCAGGGGAGAACAGCATACCATAAGAGAACTGACAAATTTCAAATGAAGGGATGGAATCACTAAAGTGTAAATTCAGTGTTTAACTGGAGCAAAGGAACTAAAACAGACAAGGCTTGTCTATGTTCACACATAGGCTGGCGCAGGAGAAGGAACATGAGGTCCAGATAAAACTGAATATTTGCAGTGAGCAAAATAGGAAAGTGCTTTTGCAGAGGCAGGTCTGGAAGAGCCACTCATTCCTGGTGACAGCTAAGCCTTCTTCAGGAGCTCTGCAGAGTAGGTCCACACTGAAGAAAGCCATCTCTCTGCTTTACAGCACTTTCAAAAGACCGTCCTCCCATCCAGTAATATAAGGAAGGGGGAAGGAGATCTATTACTTCATCCTCATGTATGTGGCAGCTTTTCTTTGCTGCCTCCTACGCTTCATCTGCCACTGCTTTAAGTCTGCCCACTCTCCCCCTTTCACATGGTTCGTGTACAGCTCTGTGTCAGATATTCCTTCGTCACCTGCATGCCTTGTTTTGCCAAGGTCACTTCCTCACATGCCATCAATTGTTCTTTCTCCTCACATCCTTTTTGTGAAGCATTTAATCAATCAATCAATCAATCAATCAATCAATCATTTTCCATGGTTTTTATCCTCTTTGAGGGCTTTTCATTCTCCAAGTTACTTTTCTCCTGTGCTTTATTAGACTACAGTCTGCTGAGCTCTCTCCAAAGTTCAGTGTGAGATTACATGTGATTGGGTGAGCCCATAAACTCTCAGACAGTGCTCTCAAGATAATTAGAAGCATATATTGTTAGAAACATGGCATCTTTTTTCAATTAATACTGAAATTACTTTATAGTACTGTATGGCCTAAAGACACTTCTAGAACTTTCAAAATACAGAGTTAATGCATTTCAGGCATCAAGATTTTTAGTAATAAACTAATAAAAAATAAGGAGGTGTTGCAACTTCAGGTAGATTAATAGGAATATTTCTACCTTAACAAATTTTTCATAGTATCCAGCCTGAATATTTCTAGCAGAAGAGTAAGCAATAATTAATCTGATTTCTTTCTGCATTTCCTAAACAAACAAAAGAGATCAACCAATCTTTGATAGTGCTCTTTGACATAATGAAAGACTTTTCATGTTCCCCAGTCAGAGTTTCCTTTTCTTAATCAAACACAGCCAGTACTCTGAAACTTTCTTCATTTCCCAAAACTCACGTTGATTCCCTCTGAACTCCCTCCACTGAATCCACATTTCCAGTCAAGGACAATGCCTGAATGTAGGTGCGATATTTCAGCCAGTCTCACCCATGCAATTAATCCTCATTTTACGAATAATGCTCCTGTTCAGACTTTTAGCTAAATGGCAGATTTCTCTTTGGTATGTAACAGACTCGCATGGCAATCCAATATCCTTTCTTTCCCTTACTATCCTGAGGGACTTGATAGGATTCTGTCACCTGGACAGCTGCACCCTACCTCCATTTCACGTTTATTTTCACATCCACAAGAGAAGCATTTAGTGTCATTCATTGCTTTTGCTCAAGATGTGAAGGGAATGCCTTCCTTTTTTACTCCACTTAGGAATAGCCCACAGCTTTCTCACTGTACTGCAGACCCTTTGCTTTTTGGAATATCTTCATGACTTCATCCCCAGAAAAAGCTGCATACTGGGGCACTTTGTGTGATAAAGCACTTCTGGAGAGCAAACTCCTCCTTGTTCTCATTAAGATCATTTTTATTGCCAGCCATGGCATATGGGAGAAAAGACACACTCAGTCTCTGTGTGGGTGACACAGACTGTAAGATCTGTGGAGGAAGCAGGAGGAAACTGATACATTTGTTACTACAAGGCAGGGAGCAACATGACACAGACCAAATGGCTGAACCAGGAGTAGTGTCCAAGACCTTGTCCAGAAAGAAGAGATGAAATAGACTATATGGTTTTAATAATAAATTAAAAAAAACAAACAAACAAACAAAAAAAAAACAGAACAGAACAAAAACAAAAACCCCATAAAGCTTATTTCAAGCATCATATTGTCTAAACAGTCTGGGAATGAGACGGAAAGAAAACCAGCCTTTCATTAAATCCGGGAGATTAATAACTTTGAATTTTGAGTTTTCTTCTCTGAGACCACCAGAACAAAATCTTTCAGAGGAATAAGATGTTCAGATCAACAGCCTGAGCTCACACTGGGCACCTGAAAAGCCAAACGGGGTGTATGAGTTACTTGCTGCCCATCTGGAACATCATATATTCCACCTGGAACATAAAGCAGTCTCAGGTGAGTCTCCCTGAAAACTGCATAGCTCAGGCATAGCCTGAGTTAGGAAAAGCAAGATCTGCATCTACCAAAATATTCACACCATTTGTTACAGTTCTGGATATACACTTCCTAGTTAAGAGACTTCACATCTTGTTGCTGCACCTTCCAGTTCCACATTTTACTATTTGCCATTTTAATGCTACCTCCCTTTGACAGCATCGCAGTCAGTTTCTCCAACACTGTCCTGCAATTCCCTACATATTTTCAAAGCTTCTTTTCTTCTGAAAGAGGAAAAAACTGTAAAGCTAAGGCATTTCATTCAGTTCTAACCCGTTGGAGAAAACTCCTCAAGAAAATACATGTTTTTAATATATCTACAAGTCATTAAATGAGATTTTCTCCCTGAGGTTATTTCTCTTTCTGTGCCTGTCTGCACAAAAGGCACCAGTGTGGCATGGACATATGCTTAGTTTCCACATGGAATAATCTCACTGAATCCCCCAGGTGAAATTCAATCTAATTACAGTAGAAAAAGACTTGTTCTCAATTGTCTCACCTGGGTACAGCATTTCAGCAGTAAGACTATGCTGGCACAAACTGTTAAACTAAGCACAAGCATCTGCTGACACAGCAGCTTAAGGTTCTTAAGGATTCTACTTAAGGTTCAAGGATATTTTATATTTTTTAGGAAGAAAGATAATGCATGTGTATGGTAGTATAAAATACTCTTTAAGCACTAGTAAAGCTATTCAAATGCAGAAAAAACCCTCAGTTTTACACAGAATAATGACTTTGATGGATTGCTTAAGGTTTTAAAGGCATAATGTATTTTATGTAAGATGCAGTGACCCCTCTGAACAGCAGAGGACATTCAGTTACTGCGACTTGTCTCTTGAATGGTATCCAGAGAGAAGAACAGTGGGACCAGTGAGGAAACTCAGCCTGGGGATAGGCAGAGAGAAAGGCTCTTTTGTGTGGCAGCAGAGGCAGAATCCCAAATGCTCATTTTCACACACGGACGAAGGAGGAAGGGCAACATTTATCTCTTCTGTTTTTTCTAATTTTTTTCCAAGGTCTGCAGCACAAAATCCCTCCTAGGCAAGCTGTCAACAAGGAGGAAGCATCCTGTGTGCAGGGCCCCAGCCTGGCAGATTAGCAGTGTCGCTCACCGCAAACCTGACACAGCAAGAGAAGCTGCTGTGACAGGACACAGCAGAGGAGAGCTCTGAGAGCTGTGTAAGAAAATAACAGATACAGCTGCCACTCTAATCATTGCACTGAGTTTCCAGTTATGGTCTCATTTTGCCATGCCAGTGACCCAATGTGGGATGCCAGAGGAACTCACAGCAGTCAGTAGAGAAGATGGTAGGAATTACAGCTGAAGGATAACTAGCGTAGCAAAGCTCAGTATAAGCAAGACATGCACTGCAGCAACTGGGCTTCTCTGCTGAGAGGAATGCAAACTCTAGATCAGAGGGATGACAAGAGACACCATTGCCTGCAGCTGAGCAAGAATTAATCATGTTGGTTTTTATTCCAGATCCTGGGGCTTTTGAGCCTTTTGCATTAAAACTCTGCTGCATAAATAACCAAGAGAAGGACCCGACTCTGAATCTGTCTGCAGCAAACAGCAGTATCCAGCACACTTTTATATCCCATCTCTCATGCCCTAAATCTCTCTGCATCACCTTACTGTCATAAAAAGAGGATGAGACACTCTTCAGTTTGAAGGGTCCAGAACAATGTGGTTTTGTACTTCTTAAAGTACAAAAGGCACTAGGAGATATGTTAGTGACAACACTATTAAGAAACTGTATGGCAGAGCAACTGCCACATCTTTTAAAGAAACAGAGGCAGTACGACATTGAAAACAGTCTTTTTAGGCAGCAAATACAAGGTATGAATGTGCACGGTAAATCCCAGTGAACTGGGATCATAAAATAGAGACAAGATTTGTGACAAACCCAGTTTTGTGCTCACTGTCCACCCTGTAAATATATCACTGTGATGATCTCAAGGGTCTTTTCCAATCTTAATGATTCCATGAAACTAATTCATCAACATCAGATTTTTTCCAGGCACACAAAGCTTACTTATCTCCACTGCATCACAGAATGAGTCCACATGCCCTGGGAACATAAATGCCTCCTTGGGCACAACTGAAAGCATACAACACTGTCATACAGCTCCACATTTACATTATCTCCAAGTCCACCACCTAGGCCTATCACACTAACAATCTCTCATTCAGACAGACCTCTCAGAAACTCCTTTTGGGGTCTGGAACTGCACAAAATGCAGGGAGAGAGACTAATCCAGTGAATCAGAGGCAATTGTCAGTGCTTTATTGTATATGAGGGAAGAACAGTTTCATCCCTTTTCTTTGCCCAGGGAAATGTGAACTCTTATCACATCCTGTTGATGCAACCAGCAGTCCAGAAGAGTTTCTAAATGCCTTTCTCAGTCTTTTCTGAGCAAACTGCTGCATATGGCATGAAATAATAAAGCATCTGATGGTCTGAACGAGGGAAATAACTCTATAGCCTATTTTGGAGAGTAGACATTGGAGTTATCCTTCAGGATTTTTTAAAAATAATCTGGAGTACTGGCATATCCAAGCATTTTGGTGACTTAAACTCTAAGGTTTTGCTCATACCATCTTTCCTAGTTAGCTCTGCCATAAAGCCTCCCTAAGTGAACTGCACCTTACCCTGGCAGAAGAATTGTCTCCTTAATTACAGTGTTACCTTTTCCACTGATCACAATCAATCACACAAACAGAGAAACTTTCTGCCAGTCTAACTCACTCCATCTATATTAGCCCATTCCCACAATCATCTGACTTATGTGTGAAGGCCCTAATGCTTCACAGATGTCCATGTTACCTCTGCATAAATCATGAGTCTGGACAAGTTACCCAGCCACAGGGATAGGAAGCATCACAGTTCTTCTAGGAAGAGCAGCACTGTCTAATATGGGCTTAAATAAGGGTCATGAATTTGCCATGAAGAAATGTAAGAGAGATGGAGGTGATGGGGAGGGATTGAGGCTGTCAGAGGTTCCCAATGCTGCGGGGAGCTGCAGCCTTCTGCAGAACTGGGTGCTCTAGGCATGAGCTGATCATGATTATAAAAGCTGATCTGCTTCAAATACAACCCAGAGAGTGAAAACAGTGTGGAACCATTAGGCCTGGCACCAGAGATGTCCTCCAACCTGTAAATAGGATGTAGAGCTGTAACAAGGACCATGAGTCTCTTTTCCTGTGCAGGTGAACAAGCCCACACAGGCAATGCCTCTGCTTCTACAACCTCCTCCCTCTCCCTACCTGCTCCCCTCAGCCTCCCCTGCCCACTGCTGCTGCTGTGGTGGGGACAGCTGGGAGCAGCCCTCTAGGCAGTTAAAGAATCCATGAGGAAGCAGAGTGGGGAAGAGCAGACTCCAGCTCCCGCCCCTCTCCCTGCTCATCACAGGCTGCTGGAGAGATCGAGCCAGGGCTATCTGACAACCTGCTTCAGCTCTGGATCTAAACACTTTGGGTAGACTGCAGGTAGAGACAGGACAGGTTTGACGCCTGTCCTGTCTCTCCCTCATGATTTCTAATTGACTGAATGTTACTCTGTCAGTGTTTTAAATTTGTATTAACCCTGCAACGGATAATGCTCAATGCTGTTTTGCCCAGACATCCAAGAGTACAATCTCTTTCAAATCTTCAAAAGGTGAAAATCAAAGCATTTTCATTTTTTTAAGCATTTCAGGTTTTCCTCCTGATCTGAAATTACAGTGTGTTTTCTTGTTTCAAGGAGGTGCAATAGGTAACAGCAAGCCAAATATGTGACCCAGGGGAGGTATTTGAACAGGAGCTGAGCACAGCTCTCAAACAGACTATAAACCTTTCATCCCTCGCTCTCAAGGCTCTACTTTGTTTATGCCAAGTAGAATTTAGTAGAGTAGCAGTTAGTAATGCTAGTGAAGGAAACTGCAGGCGTGAGAACCGGCCTTCTGTCAGAGCACAGTTCTTATCTTCCCTCGATGCTTATGCTCAAGTCACGTCTCATCTGCTGTGAGATCATTATCCTCCTGCCTGTCCTAGCACCTCTGCAGTGCCACTATTACTTCATCATTTGTCATCCAACCCACTAGTTTGCATGTTTCTGCAAATTTCATCTGTCTTTTGCTTTACTATCACCTGCTTCATTTAGGTTTATATGCCACCTACTAGCAGTAAGGCAATAGTTCTGTTTCCTCCCGTGAGGAACTCCCGAGTTTCCTCCTGAGAAAATGCAATGTTATGGTAAATGGCTTAAACTTTTTTTTTTTTTTTTTTTTTGCCATTATGGCAAAATTATATAAAGAAGCTGTGACCACCAAAGCCCACTCCCTGTCTGAATGTGCCTCCTGACTGGAACTGGACTGTGGGACTGTAAGCCACCTAACAGGAACTTGAGAGAAGGGTGGTACTACTGTCCAATTATCTTGTGTCTAAGGAGAAGAATGTATCCACAAGGAAAGCCAAACCCAGCAGCTGTCCTGAAAATCAGCTCTGGCTGGGTTCAGAGCGAGGGAGGCCATAGCCCACAGACTCATTTGCTGAGGCCAGGTTTGCACACACTTTCCCTAGGCCAGGGTGGGAGGAGGAGAATTTTTGGGTGTGTGTGGTGTAACCCCTGGTGAGAGGGAACACCCACCCTCCCTTACACAAACTGGCTCAGTTGTAAAACCCCCCCACCCCAGGAAGGCCAAACCCACAGGACATTCACATGAGGGGCAGCTGAGGAGGGATCACAACCATCAAAGACCCCCAAAGCACCCCCAGACTCAATCCTGAGGCCTTGCACCAGAGGACTGCACGTGATGAAAACTGATGCAACCGATCCAGAGTCTATGGCAAGAGATGGTGTAAAACTTCCCTGCCAGAGGAGGTACCTGGGTGTTCCCTACTAGCCTGAGTACATATTAGCCCTCTGAGCTCTGTGTTTTGTGGGACCCTCACAACAAGACCAGAAGAGGATCAATGGGATGCTGCCGGGATTCACAGAGTGGTGAGTTTTCCACTTAACTTATCTCTCTGTCACTCTTTCACTCCCTCCACCCCTTTGCTATTTTTCTCTCTCTCCCCCTCTCTCTTTCTCCCCCCGTCACATTTACTGTTAAATAAAATCCATACTATTGACTTTCAGCATACAGTCTCTTTTGCACCTTAATTTGGCCAGAGGCATTACTGTAATAATAACCGGATCTTAACATCCCATAGTAAGTAACTTACCTCTAGAAACGCTTGATTTTTTAACAGAGAAACATTCATCAAAAGACTCAAAATACTGTTTATCTTGAGATATTTTTGACTAATTTTTTCCTCTTTTTTTCCCAGGTCTGTTCCACTAATGCTTGCAATGGTCGGATAGACAACCTAACTTAAAATACTGCCACTGGCATCCAAATTCTGTCTTACATAGATCTTTGAACTGTGTTAAAAAACACAGCATTCACAATCCCACTGGTCCCTTGCAGCTTTTTGGGCTAGATACCAAACCCCGCTATCATCATCATATTTCAACCAGTGATTGTAACCATGGGATATTTTATTTTAAATTATTGTGGAGTATATGCAGTCACTGTCACCTAGGAGATGCTGAATGAGTAGGAGTTTAGCCAGAGATGATTTTAAAAAGTCATATTTTCCAGGGTGAATCAGATGATCCTTTCTTTAGCTGAAAGGTGTCCATGTGACTAGTGAAAAATAAAACATTTGATATAATCTCTTCTGAAAATACAGCTGACAACAACTGGGATCACATCTGGCATTTTAAGGAGCAGTAAAAGGAGTTGTGTACGAGCAGAAAAGAGAAGAACAGTGAAAGATGGAGAAGTAGCAAAGGCTAATTCTTAAGGAAATTACTGAAATCCCAGCTACTTAACAACAGACAAAGAAGTTAAATTTATGTTTGCTATATATAATGATGTAAACCATTACCATGAGTGCTGAGCTCATAAAATCACCAGTGAATAAAACAGAAAGAAAAGTGCAAAATCCAGAAAGAAAGTAATCTGCCTAGATACAAATTCTTGGAAGCGGTGGGAGGCATCCTTTAAAACAGGGGATATTATAAGCTTTAAAAAGGTCATATGAAAAGTGTCTTGCTTTTCTAAACAGAATGAAAAAGTGGAGGAAAAAACAGAGCCTGTAAGCTTAGCTGTGTGCACCAACACAAATACTGCCCTGCAGACAAAGCTTTGTCTACTGCCCCCTAATTAAAGGAGCTGTCCTAGAGTTTTCTTAGTTCAAAGAGAGAAACAAAGAACAAACTATATGGGGAGAGAGAAAACAATAACGTCTCTGTTTCCTTCTTGAAATTTACTAGGGCAGCCACCGTTTTTACTGCAGTCACAGGCCTTTTCTATTTACAAATTCAAAGGCCAGTGCTAAACTTTAAAAGATGCTTGTGCCAGGCTCTGTTTCCAATTACCTGCACAATGTGTGGTTTCCCAAGTGGGGTTTCTGCTGAAACTGTAATCAGTCTGAACTAAGTCATTTCCACAAATGGCAGCTTGGATCAACAGGCTGTGCTCCACAGCCCCAGCAGCCCCATCCTGCCTACAGGAAAACACTGTCTTTACTATAACAAAAACCCAGCTAAACTTAGATACATTTGGCTTCAATTCAGATGTAGGCCAGCTACTCAGGAGAAAATTGGTGAACGGATATGAGGGGAAACTATTAACAAGTATGCTTTCTGTAGCACCTCTTTTTGGGTTTTCCCTCTTCTCAAATGGCTTGCAGTGGTGAATGCAAGAGGCTACACAGGATGCTTGAGCACCCCGAAGAAACAATTTGCCCTGTTTACTAAACCCCAGTATCTGTGAAGGATTTCCAGCATAGAGACATGCAAGTCTCCAGTTTTGAAAGGGAGAGGAAGCTATATGCAGAAGGGCTGCTGGAAGCAACTTTTTCCATAAGCAGGTTGTGCCCTTGAAATGGAACAAAGCTCTCCTGCTAGCTAGTTTGGATGAAGACAGAGTTACCACACTGGCAAAAGGAACTGCTGAGGGTTTCTCCATACTCTGTTTAGAAATTTTTAACCAGAGGTGTTGGGGCAATCACCAGCAGCTGGCTGTTCAGTGAACTACACCACCAGAAATATTTAACATTTCTTTAATGGGGATGGCTAGTGTATTTTAGATATCCTTACAACCTTAGATCCTTACAACTGCACATGGAAAGACACTGGCAGAGGTGTCCCAGAAGCAGCTTTTCAGGAAGCACATATCAGCATTGTTTTATTGACTTCATGTATCCAGATTTGCAGCCCTTGACAAGACCTATGAAATCTAATGAAAATGCAATGCAACCCTTACCAGGGAATGTGTCTGGCTGTTTTTATTCTCCTTTGTATTAGGGATTTATTAAATTTCTTCTTCTTTTTTTTTTTTTTTCTGTGAGAATTCTAAATTCTCTAAAGTTTGCAAAAAGAAACACTTCAACACTGTAATGAGATTTTACCCTTTTAGGATTTCGGAAGAGAAAAAAAAGGAAGGTCTTATCTGTTTTAATTCATGCAAACGACTCTAATGACTGGTTCAGTACTTTTGATATAACTTTTGAGAGCTAAGATAAAAAACATAAAAACATAATCTCACCCAAAGTCTTAAAAATTTGAAGTGAAAAAATTGAAAATTTATTTGGAACCTTAATTATGGGCAGATGGCAAGGCACTGAACATAATTTCAGATAAAGTCTCTCAGAAGAGACTGTGAGGAAGAACACCACTTCTTCATCACACTTCTCTCAAGACTACATGTCCTTCCTGATATAAAATACAGGGGCAAGAGATGAAGGTGGAGGAATAGGCACAGCAGAGGTATTACTATTTCCAAACTGTTTTTACTCACCTGGTTTCTCCACTGCAGGTATCTGCATCTACAGAAAGGCAAGCATCCCACTGCCTTTTCAGAGCCCAGGAATGATGCTGCAAAAGGCCACAGACAGGGACAAAAGTAGGAACAGTTTCATTCCTTTTTTATTCTGGTCAGGTTCACAGGAAGAAAATATTCTGTTCACATGGAGTAGAATGTTGAAACAGTAAAATGCACTCACACATCATTAGCCAATATTCCCAAAGTCCTTTACTGATTAAAAAAACCCAAACTTATTTCCAGTACCTAATGAATTATCTTTCTTTCCCTCCCCACACCCACTTTTCTCTTTGGAGAGAACTTAAGTTTTAACAGTTTTTCCCCAGTAATAAATGGAATTTGATGCCAGAACCAGAAATAAAACTAGGTCTTCTTGATGTCTCTACTTCCTAATGCAAGAGCAGCAAGAACTAATCATTCATTGCACATAGAATTATCTGTCTTTTTCTTTTTTAAACTATGTGCAAGCATATAAAGGAGTCAACATTAACAGGGAACTGTTTTCCCAGGTAATCTGCACCTGTGATTTCTTCTCACTAAGAATGCTTCACTCAAGCCCCTTTTTGCTCCCCTGTTCTCTCCCCACCCTCTGCCATCCACCACAGCACAGCAGTGCAGAGTCCCTGTGCAGCACTGTGGAAGATGAACTGCTGCAGTCACTCAACTGGCTCCTTTGCCTTTTTTAGTGCCCCCAGAGAGCTGGGAGAGTTCAAAGAAAGCGAACCTTTTGCCTGAATCCCTTCACATTTAAACTGCACATGAGGAAGCACTGGGTCTGATGAGGAGACCTACACTTCAGCTGTTTCAAATACAGTAGCAACATCAAGGGTAGCCACTGCAAATCCTGATTTTTTTACTGGCCCTTCAAAAATAACTTTTACAAGTTCTTTTTTACCACATGTAAGCTGAGCTTTTCTTCTTGGCTCTTGGGAATGAAGGGCAACCTTGTAATTTGAGTCAGAGGAAGCCTGGAAGTGTGTTCTCCCTGGAGACCTACAAAGGAGTAACAACTGAGCCGCTGTGCCTCTCTTGTTTTTGGGAAAGGGAATATAGAGCTTTGCTCCTTTCTGCAGGCACTGAGCCAGGCAGTCTGGTCAGGAAAGCAGTGCGAGCCAGAACAAATCCTGTTCCCCATGGCCTTCCAGTTGTTGCTTACAAGAGAGTATGAGGTGAGCAGAGACTTCCTCTTCTTGCCTGGAGGCACAATGCCCCTAGCTAGACTGGGATAAAAAATGTGTTACAGGCATATGTAGTGATAGGCACCCTGACACACACCTGTACACCAACAACCTGCTCAAAAAGTCTGATGCAGCAATGACAGCAGGTATGATGAGTTAAATGAGAGAATGAGAGGCTGGGCTCCTTCCCATTAGTGTGTCAGCCAGCTGAGTAAGAGCCACCATGGGCTTTTTATGGACCAAACATTCCATATGCACTACCATCATACCTTTATAGTCCAACTCCGTCAAAGGCAAACCAGACTTGCACAAAGACAGAAGCTACATTTAAATAACACTGGATCAATTGAAGAAGCACTTCAGGAGATATGAAGGAAGTTGATAATTAATTAGGGTGTTTCCCTCAAATTTTCTTTCAGTAAGTATTTTGAAATACCCCATTTGCTCTAGAATAGTGTCATAGAGTACTGCACCTCCAAAGTGTGTTGCTGAATCACACAGTCAGAATCAGCATTTGCTTTCAGTAGAAACACAAGAGCAGAGAACTTCACTAAGAATGTAAAGCAAAGAGGTTCATCTTCTCTTAATTAGCCCATGGAAGTTCTTGCACCATGCTGCTCTGAACCCAGGAACTCTCTCATGGACTTGCATGATTTTGCATTTTCCTAATAGTTTAAAATATATTTTTAAGAAGACTGTCTGCCTGTCTAGGACTTCATTATGATCTAAAAAGAGACTGGCAATGATGGAAAAACTCTATTTACCTTATTTGCATTCCCTAAAGTTATTTTTAATCTCAGCTTTTATTTCTCTAGTTCTAATAAAGATTCTATGTTTTTCTTTAACTAGAAAAATATGGGAGAGACAAATGATCCATCATTGAGGATGACAGATCCACTTACCTGTGCAGAATAGAAAATAATTCCTACAAATTTTCTACTGTCAAACTCTGCAATGATTTTTCACACGTGCAAAGAACTGCAAATCAGCGGGTCAGGGAATAGAATGGGATAAAACATGGAGATGGGGATTAGGCTGACACAGGAAAAAAGAACCACCTTCATCTGTAATGCACTAACAAGTTGTCAGTAAATTAGTCCCTGATCACTGACATAATGGTTTCTGAATGGTGTGGGAATTAACTTTATTCTGCCAGTTTGTGCTACTACTTTACTCCTCAAAGACCTGCTAGCTGGTTGATACTTTAATCCTGCAGCTCCTTTTTCCTGTAGCTGCAGTTCTGAGGTGACTAAAAGCTCAGGTCAGCTTAACAAAAGGTGCTGAACTCTTGCCTTAAGTCTGCATTATGACTAATTTAATTGCTCACAACTTTCTCTGTTTCCTTAGGAAGTGAACAGCTTATGGTTCCATTTTCCCAAAAAGCAGATTGATTAAGTCTTCCACACTTCATCTAGAAATTTAGGGCTGCATTAAGGGAAAAAATTATCAGGCTATGGAAGGAAAGTTTGCTGCCTGAGGAAAGGAGTTTCAATGATTTCCAGTAGGTAATTTTTCCAAATTCACAGACTCCCTGTGTTACCTATTGAAATGTTTGAGTAAAGAGACAAATACATACAACCTCTAAAGGGGGGAAAACAAAAACAAAAACAAAAAAAAAAAAAAGAGAGAGGTCTTCCCAGAGAAGACTGCATAACAAAAAAAAGACAAAGGAAAAAAACAGGCAAAAAAAATTTTAAAAAAAGGAGGATAAAAAGTCATCACCTTCAAGACTCTCCATGTATAAGCTGCTCAGCAGGGAATTTGAGAACTGGCACTGCCAGCATGGGGAGAAAGCACAGCAGTGAAGGGCATGGCACAAGACAGCCAGGCGTGTATTGTTTTCTCTCTCCTTCCCAAGGACTCCGCATCAGGACAGCTGTCATTCAGGGATGCTCATTCAGCTCCTTCTGGTCACTGCTCACAGCCAGTGCCTGCCAGGCAGGTGTCACTGCTGTCAGGCACAGTCGTGCTCCTCTCCCTCTGCCTGAGCTTGCTCAGCAGCAGCTGCTCCAGTTGGGATTTATGAGACACAGATCCTCTTCACGTTGACTTTAGAAGCCTGCAGGTACTTCTTTTAGCCACATGCTGTTATTTAGCCCAGGACTTTTTCTTCTCTTGACAGCTGCCTGGACAATGCAATCCTGAAACAGGAATGAGGTTTGTTTCTAGGCATAGTCCCAGCACTAATAACTACTGATTCGAGTTTCCTTTGTCCCCACCCATGATAGGTACATCTGTCCACAGGCTATAAACTCATGTTTGATGACACTGTTGTTCACTTGATAATTACTCAGTATGACATGGGAGTTCACAGCCATATGTGACTTCCCTGTTTGCACCGTCTAGCAACTGAAGATTTGTCTTTCCAGCAAGACTTCTCTGCCTTCAGGGGAATACAGGTCAACACCATTTGCTTGCAGATGTTTTTGTATGAAAACTTACTGTGAATTTTGAATACATGGACACAAGTGATGCTTTATACCTGGAAACAGGTAATAACAGGGGACTTTGTGCCCAGATTGAGAGGTCTTTGAAATCCAAACCCTTTGTGCTACAATTGTTTGGTTTACCATTTCAGAACTGGAAAATTAATCATGGCACAGGTTATTGGACCCAGTCACATATTTTACCAGACTACACCTGAAGCTTGAGCCTGGGGCCTAAGCATCCTGAGAGATGTAGGTGCAAAATGTTCAGTGAATCAAGGAGTAGTATATGCTTGAGATAAAACTTCATTGCCATGAAACTTCTCAATGTGTAGTTCACAACACAGAGAAAAATTAGAGCTAAAAAATTTATATTCTAATGAAGAAAAAAAACCCCAAACACATTCAAGTGACTGACTGCTTGCATCTTATTCAATCAGAGCTTTTCTTTTTGTTTTCCAAAGGAGGTCTCCAGTGATTTTATAACAGACTCAAAACTCTGGGGCTGAATGGAAAAAAAATTCTGGTAATCTAAGATGTTTGGTTGAGTTATTCCAGATTTACCCTGGTTTAATCAGTAGCAGAATTTAGCCTTTAAGAAAATGTAAGAAAGCTTGCATGTTGCAACAGGTAAGGAAATAACAGAAATTACCGCAAGACCAACCCCGCGTAGTCTATGAATATTGGAGTTTTCAAACAGGTTATATGACCTCATGTCAAGCAAAATATCTGATGAGAAAATAAGTAGGAGACAAAGTAGGGAATTTAAATTCTGTTTGATTCTGCTTTTACTTACGCTGTTGTAAATCTACACCAGCCAAAAATCTGACATGTGTGACATAATACAGGAGAATATTCTGGAAAAACCTACATGTAACTTCAGTAAATGAGTAATGCACTTAAATATACTGATAACAAAAAAGAAAAAAAGGAAATAAAAGTTAACTGGAGTATATGCTAATCTCCACTTAGGAAAATTCTTTGACTGCAGAATATGTCAGGTTCCAAACACCCAGGGCACTGTGAAATGAAAATATTCCTTTTTTGCTTAGTCTTAGAAACATTTCCTAAAGATTTACCTGTGTGATAATTTGTATAATTTTGTCTTTACTTTATAAGAAAAAATATAATACCATTTACTGATTGGATGGATAACAAAGAAAAAACAACAATTACCCAGAAATCCCTAATGGGGTGCGTAAGTTTTTTTAAAGTATTTATTTCATTACAACATAAATTGGGAGTACATAAAAAGCTTGACCTACATATGCTTCAAAAATGAAACTATTAATACATCAGTTACACACATAATTCACCTGAACTGTGAACAGTGTCTAAAGAATTTGCATTAGTTAATCTGCTGTAAGTGGCAGCATCGACATCATTATTTCATGATTTCACAAATTTGTCCAGGGTTTATCCACTAAAACTTGAAAACAAAGCAAGACTGCTGCAAAAGGTAGCTTATTAAACACTGTGGTGGTTTGAGAAGCATTGCAGGTGTAAAATGGTAAGAAGTAGCAATATAATTGGTAAAAACCTAGCCTGTTTAAGAAACATTTGAAAAAAAAGGCCCTATAGTCATCACTGTCTCAAGTACCAACTGTGGTTTCCTTTCCCTGCTATTTGTTTCAACTGGATACACAGTAGGTACTTTTGACTCCGAATTAATCTCTTCCCTCCTATCCCTCACTCCCATTTCTTTCCTTTGAGTAATTAATGAAATTTAGAGTCTCCAAAATAGCATGCTGTTGCAGTTTAACTCCAGCCAGCGGCTCAGCCTCACACAGCCAATCACTCACTTCTCCCAGTGACCTGGGGGAGAGAATCAGAAGGGGGAAAGTGAGGAAAACTCATGGATTGAAACAAAGACAGTTTAATAACCAAAGCAAAAGCTGCACCTGCAAGCAAAGCAGAACAAGGAATTCATACCCTGCTTCCCATGGGCAGGTAGGTGTTCAGCCATCCCCAGTGAAGCAGTGCTCAAGCACACATAGAGGTGACTTAGGAAGACAAACACCATTACTCCAAATGTCCTCCCTTCCTTCTTCTTCGCCCAACTTTATCTGCTGAGCATGACAACAAATGGTCTGCAATATCCCTGTGGTCACTTGGAGTCAGCTGTCCCAGATGTGTCCCCTCCAAAGCCCTTGTGTACCACCAGCCTCCTCACTGGGGGGATAGGGTGAGGAGCAGAAAAGGCTTTGGCTCTGTGTGAGCACTGCTCAGCAACAACAAAAACATCTCTATTATCAGCACTGTTTTCAGCACAAATCCAAAACACAGCCCCATACCAGCTACTGTGAAGAAATTAACTCGACCCCAGCCAAAACGAGCGCTCCTGCTGATTCCTAATACCAGTGGGTTCATTCCAGCAGCTCTCAGCATTCAGTAGGCCAAAACAAATGAAAAGTGTGTGATTACATATTCTGAGCGCACAATTTTACTGAGCTTGTGTGTCAATCTCTGCCTTTAGTAGCAGTAATATGAAGTCAGAATAGTTCCAGTAACCTAGTAAATGCATGGAACTATTACCAACTTGCACTGCATTACCTCAGAGTACACCTGAGGCAGGAAATAGGTAAAAACATACTTTGCTACAGTAGTACTCAGACTTATATTATTGGTAATAGCCAAACAGAGCTGTTCTGTTAAACCAGTGCCAATCTGGTGTGCAAAATAACAGCAGGAAAAAGAGAAATTAATAGAATGCTTTTTACTATGACTGCTCAGCAGTACTACGGTTTTCCCTTCCTGTGTTTTCTTAAGTTTCCCAGGAGCAATGCTACTAAGAAAAAAAACCAAAAAAGCCCAAAGATAGGATTCTGTCTAGATCTGGATTAATTCCAGCAGAAAACACTACATATCAGTCCAGACCCAAAGCACCAGCACCACTGTTAAGCTTTGTGCTAATGAAGGTTAACACATTTATGGAACAGTCAGTGGAATACATGATGTAAATCAGGAAAAGCAATAGCCACTCATGAACAGTGGTAATTGGGATACAGCACTCTGAGAGCCAATCAAACAGCACAGGAGAGGTATGGCTTTCATGTGAGTAATTTATTCCTTTATCACTTTAAATTTTACCAGGTATTTATTTACAGAGAAACTTTCTGTGGATAGAACTTACATCAGCAACTGCACATTTTTAGCCATTACTAAGGTATGACTAACATCCTCCCCATGTTGCTTAACAGTGCCAGTTTTGATCAAACAGGATTATTCTTTTGCCAATTATTTTTTTGACTTAATTTCAAATGTAAACAGAATCTGTACACATGCTTTTGCTGCAATTAAGATTTCTATTTTACAGAACCAGTTAATAGATAGAAACAGTAAAGTTTCATCTGTTAATAGCATTTCTTTATTGAAATCGGGATTTAGTTTTAGATTCAATGAAGGCTTTGGGCATTTCATTGTTAGGTACTGCAATGCCTCTTTACTAAGGTGGCACCTCTGAGAAGAATCCAAATTACCTGTTTGGCTGCCCAGTAGAGTGCATGGAATAGCTCACCTCAGACTGGTAACCCAGAACACAGAGCCTGTCTGCTAAACCTTTCCAAAGAAAACATGTCCAATTGTAGCAACTCGTACTAAATCTATGCTGAATTACCCATCAAGGAGGTGAGGCCTGGAATCTACTCAGAACTCAATGTACAGGAGCCTATGTGTGTGAGCTTTTGGAGGATCTGCATGAAGCTCACCCCTGAGCAAGAGCCACAGGAGGTGGTCCCAATGTCCCAATGTACTTCTGAACAGCCATCGAGATTTGAGAGTACAGACACACACACAAGAAGTGCAAGGCCCCAGTTCAGTCCTTACTCAGTTTAGGGGAATTCAAGCCTAAATTCTCTAGCAGACGACCTTGAAAACAGGAGTAGTCTAGAGAGGAAAAATTACTCCCTGAAAAATTAGGGCATGCATCTCCTGCATATCCCATTAAAATGGGAGGACTGTAAGATTCAGGAGCAAGAAAGACAGCAGGGCAGACTACATCTCTGTAGCTAGATTCAGATCACTCAGTGAGGATGACTACCTTGATGACTACCTTGACTAACTCCAAGAGTTCCTTTAGTCTGTTGACAACCAGAGGTGGGAGATGCGAACTGAATGCTTGCAGGCTAAGAAAGCACACGCAGGTCTCTGTGTTCCTATGGAAATATGATACACTTCAGGCTACTCTAGATAAAATGGCTGTTCAAAAAGCAAAACATATGCAAACACAACTTGAGGGTGGCCTGGCCTTTTGGTTTGTACCTAAATTAAACCCTACTACATCAGTGGTTTCTGGATATCCCACTTGGTAGGTAGTTATAGAACTGCTCTGAGCAGTTCCAAATGGGTGGAGGGGAACTGCTCAGCAGCTCCACAAGTCAAGGAGACAGCTGTTGCTAGGTTTAAGTAAAACTGTAGGGCTCTGGAATGACAATTTCAGTCTTTAAATGCCTGTAGACTACCTAAATTATGGTTTTAGTAACCAAGTGGGGGGTGGGGGGGGGAGCTGTTTCTTTGTGAAGATGGAATTGGAGTAAACAATTCCCAGCAAACCTGCCTCAGGCCTAGCAGGGAGGAAACAGAGGCCACAGAGTAGGAAATCTGGCTAGAAACATGCCTCTGTTGTTAATCATCAGGCTGTGACTACGCAGTGTACAAAGGAAACAGGTTTGATAGACAGCTACTAATGAAGCCCAGACTCTCCCCACTGACACTGTGTAAACAGTGAAAGCAGGTAAGCACTTGATTCAACTTTTTTAAAAAATAGGAGCTAGCAAAAACACAAACCACTGCAAATTTTTTAACACTTATTACCGTAGAAATGTATTTCTTCATAGTTGTACAGCAATAAATATTGGAAGAAAGGATATGGTTCATTCTATCCCAAAAGTTTGTAGATTGTTGTCACATCTTAAATCATGGAAACTTCCCAAAACTCATTTAGAAGCATTTTCATGCATTAACAGAATGAAAATGCTGAACTGATAGGAATGCAAAACCTGGCTTGATACCTCACCTACACCGTAGTGTAAGAACTATACTACATAAGTCTTTGAACTATGAAATTGCGTTGTATTGCAAAATAAAACAGACATTTCCTTGTGTGTGCTCCTGGTAATGCTACTATTTCAAAATCTGGCCTAGCTCTTACATCTCTAGTTTAAGTATGCACCTAACAGCTTGAAATACTTTCTACAGTTAACATAAAAATTATGCTGAAAGCAAACATGTAATTTTTCTTTCCTGCTCAAGCTACAATGCTGTAATCTAATCTAGAGTCAATATTTCCAAGGATTCTCATCTGAGAATTGAATCAAATATTCTGTGAAGGATGTTAAATTCCACTGCACCAACCTGTACTGAGGCTAAGATAAATGTCACACTCTGCAGGCTACAGCTCCTGCCTGGCTGATGCTTTAATTAGCTCACTAGGGAACAGGCTCACTTGGCTAAGAACTTCTAGGACTGGACCACTGTTGCCTATAGAATGACTAACCATATCAGCTGCATTAAAACCCTGTGCAACAACAATGAGAAGAGAAAAAAAACCCCAAGCAACAAAGTGAAGGAAAGAAGTATCTATGAAGTTCACTATTCTCTTTTGTACAGATGGTGTCTTGTAGGACAGAGCCCGCTGCCTTCCTTTGGAAATAGCAATTATGTGTAAGAATGCTAAAGTCCTGTTTAACAAAAACATCTTAATAAAACATAAAAAGATCTCCATTTTTTGATGCAAGGTCCCTGTCTTTCTAAAATATGAATCTATACTAGAGCTTCGAGTATAAACAATTCTTTTCCACAGTCCAAGCTAGTTCTATGCTGAATATACAGCAATGTACCAGCAAAAACACAGGTCCTTTTTTCAGAAAAGGTTTCTCAGTGATTTACCATAAAGCTAAAACATTTGCCTTGCCTACTGATTTTTTTAAAATATAAAATGTATAAAATAAATGCATATGCCCTTTTCAATATAGTCTGTCTGTGTAGACATTTTATGTTTTCCAGTTCTGAGTAACATGACAAAAAGTGTGCTCCAACTTTCCACAGGCAGGAAGAAGTTTTGTATGGTTTTGCCTCATTTGGATGCTGCCCCACAAACAGCACTCTTGGGCAGTTTAGAACCACAGTGACAGAGTACGCCAATCAGCACGTACTGCAACTAACAAGAACTTATTGATTACAGCAATCATTAGTTCAAAATAAATAAAGCAGTCTCAATCAAAAGACAGGAAAGTAACATCATGCTAGTGCACAGTATAATCAATATGTGTAGCACATTCCTATTTTCCGTGTCCCCTTTCGATGGTCATGAAAATACGTGGGAAAAGCCTTTTGCCACAGGTTGGTTTAGGTTAACCTTTCTTGACCTGCAGTTAATTAAAGAGCATATAAAGTATAAAGTTTTTCCCCAGCTCTAGTGGCATACATGCTCATGTCAATTTGTTGCAATCTGAACAGCTTCAGTTCATTTTTAATTTAAAATCTCTGATCAAAAGAAGTAATAAAACAGTATCTTTTCATACAGAAAACATTGCCTTTTTCAAATAAAGAACATCAACATTTCGTATCTACCATAAAATGCCACATTTTAAAAAGGTAACTTGACTTTTTTTTTTTCTTTGCATTCCAAGTAAAACATGTGGCACGCATTTGTGTTACTTAAAACATTAGGTTTGGTATCACTTAAATCATCTGTGGTTGAAATTCCTTGGACTAATATAGTGCCACAGCTTCCTTAAACCATCTATTGCACTAGAAATGAAAGGCTCTGATGGAGATGTTCTTCCTATACTTTTTAAACACAGGAAATAGTTGGTTTAACATGAAAACAAATGCAGCTAAATTATGTTGCCAGCAACGTTTTTCCCTCAGTATCATCCCAGAGGGGGAAAAAAAATCACAAATGACAGAAAAGGCTCCAGCCCAGATTGCAACTAAATTGTAAACACACAATCAACACTAATGTCCCATTATGACACTGTTGTCATAATGACACTGAGAATATTTTGGAAATCCAGATGTAAAAACGTTTTTCTCAGATTGGGGATTGGCACAAACATAATCCAGAGATTATCCTTTATAGCAGCTTTTACTTTTGTGTGCTTGGCTTTTCACTCACACAAAGCCCAGCAAACATGAGAAGAGTTACAACTGAGTTAAAACCAGCTCAACATCTTGAGAGCAGAGAGGAGGAAAGGGGAAGTCCCTTTTCTCTGCAGACACAACAGAGAGCGTCCCCTCTGTAGACAGGAGTTTGGGCTCTGCAACGCAACTCCCCTCTCAGGAAGTCAGAACCAGGCTGGCCACCTTACAGTGGGAGGGAGCCCTCCTGGTCCCCTGCTTTGTCCAGCCTCTCAGGTAGGGTAAGCACAAAGGGTAGGAGAACACCCTTGGCATCCAAGGGAGCTTTAAGAAGCTCCCTGTCAAAGGTGCCCTTGAGCCCACCATCTGCTTCCACCTCACCGTCCTGGGCTAGGCTGAAGCGAAGGGTGCCGGTCCGGTTGACGCAGTAGATGGTGTTGCCCAAGGGGGCACAGCGGAAGGGCTGGATGGGGCCACCGCTGGGCCGCAGGCTGGCACACTGGCTCCAGCACTTGGCCACTGTATTGTACCGGAAAACTTCAACACCACCGCTCGTCCCGCCGCCTGGGCCCTGCTCCCCACCACGGCCACTGCTCACATCAAAGCGGTAGATGAAGCTCTTGAAGGCCACCATGTCAGCAGAGCGCCGGCGGCTGCTGTTGTAAGGGCACTCCTGCCACTCGTCACGCTTGGGGTCATATTTGAGCAGGCGGTAGAAGAGGGAGCCTCCTGACACATAGATCTCCCCGTTGCAAGTGGTGGCCTCGTGAGCCACAGCGAAGGCACCCTTGGGCAGAGGTGCCACAGGGCTCCAGCGGTCGGCCCGCGGGTCATACCTTTCCACAGTGAAGAGGCACTCGCCCCCCACAGCATAGAGGTAACCATCCAGGGCCAGCAGCTTGAGCTGCGAGCGGGGCTGAGCCAGCGGCCGCACCTGGCTCCAGGTGTCAGTCAGGGGGTTGTAGCAGAAAACCTTGTCGGAAAGGCGGGCCCTGGGTTCGCTGCCCACTGGCCCTGTCACAATGCCCCCTGCTAGGAAGAGGTAGTTATGGAGGACACACATGGCGCAGCCCTTGGCATTGGCCTCCTCGGGCAGGCGCGTCAGCACCCTCCACTCGCCGCTGGCCTCCTGGTAGTAGTGAATGAGGGAGCCACTCTCCTCCAGCGACACCACGGAGGAGGGACTCTGTGGCCGACTGCTCTCGCGGCTCTGTGGCCGGCTGCCACCACCCGGCCGCTCGAAGGCGTCGCTGACCTCGGCCACCAGCAAGCAGGGCCGGCCGGCATCCATGCGCTGCTGCAGGATGAGGTCCCGCTCAGCGCCGCTGAGGCGGCCGTAAACGCTGGGCTCCCGCAGCACCTCCAGGTAATGATCGCTCATGAAGCGATAGGCAGCCTCCCGCAGCTCCGCCAGCCGCTGCTTCTTGGCCAGGCAGAGGAGCTGGTAGCAGTTGCCGAGGCAGAGCTGGGCGCGCATGGCCTCGGCGGCACAGTGCAGGGCACAGGGCATCTGCAGGACGCGGGCGCCGCTCACCACCTCAGCCAGGTTGTCGTGCCGCACCTCGCCCATGCGGGCCGTGTACACGTAGTCGATGAGCAGCCGCAGCGCCCCGTAGCTCACCCCCTTCACCCGCAGGACGTCCCGTGAGGCGCGGGCACGAAAATAGTCACTCTTGGCCGCCAGCACCGACTTGTGCGCCCGAATACGGCGGCCCGACACCTCGATCACCAGGTCGGGCTCCTCCGGCGGCCGGTCCCGCGGCCCCACCACCTCCTCATCCTCCTCCTCCGGCTGGCAGGCGGCGTTGTTGATCTCCCACTGGTTCTGCACCACTCGGCCGCCGGCCGCGGGCGCCTGCGGCTCGGCAGCGGCGGCGCTGAAGCAGAGGGAGGAGCTGAAGCCGCAGGGGGCGGCGGCCGGCGTGGGCGGCGGCGGCGGCGGGGGAGCGCCGTTCGCGGCCCCGCTCTCCTCCTCCTCCGGGCCCGCGCCGCTGCCCTCCATGGAGCCGCGCTACCTGCGCCGCGCCTGGTCCGTGCGGAGCGCTGCCGGCCGCCACGGCGCGGCCATCACCTGCGGGGCAGACCCAACAGCGCTCAGCATCCGCGCCTTCCTCCGCTCCCCCGCCGCTTCTTTCCCCCCCCGCCTCTCAAGATTAGTATTCGGGGCCGCCGCTCTCGCAGGCGGGGCCGTCCCTGGTTTCCGGGGCTAAACCGCCGCTTCTCCTTTCCCTGGGGGATCCACCCTGCGGCTCGGCCGCCTCCCGCGGTTAACTGCCCTAGCTCAGCCCCCGAAAACCTGAGCTCTCTTAGTGGGACGGGGGATCGCCCCGATGAGCACTTCAACAGCCTGAAAAGCAATTCGGGTTTTCCCGTTGCTCTGCAGAAATTTTAAGCGGTCTGCAGGCACTGCAATCCTTTTCACAACTGGTCCCTGCACTGCGCTGGGTGATGCGCAAAAATCTCCTTTAACGGCAGATACTTAGGAGTACTGTCATAATGGATTCACCTTGTGCAACTGTTTCAATGGAAGGCTGAGGCTGCAGTCTATTCTGGAAGGCGATTCCCCACTAGCCAAATTTGACTTTGCATGACCTTCAGGAAGTTTTCTTCTTATCAGTGCTCCTCATAAGCATTCCCCCTGTTCAAAACAAAAAGATGGTTATTTTTAAAATCGACAGATTCTCTGTTTAGTCAGAAGTTTGGCAGCATTAAAGTTATGTCTCCTTTAATAATATATCTAGAATATCTTAAAGACACCATAAGTATGCTAATAATCCTAAGTGTTTACAAAACACATGGAAGTATTTCTTCTCTACTTGGGATAAGAGCAATCTCACATTTGTGTAGCAGCATATGTAGCTGTAAAGCATTAGCAAGGTGTTAATCAGACTTCATAAAGATTGCTTCATGTCTTTATTCAAAGATTTATAGCTTCTGTTAATAAAAAGTAGAAGCAAGGGAAAAAATCACAATAGATAATTAGAACATGAAGTCTCTTGTGGGAAAAGGCAGGATACAGGGAGGGCATAGCTGTAAGTAGGTTAGTCCCTATCAGCACAATCACCACCCAGCTGTACTTTCATTTCACAAGTATAGTTTTTAGAATTTAATGAAGTGCCATTTCTTTGCCTCATGTTTGTTTATGAATTTCCCAGACTTGGAACCAAGCATCAAAACTTGGTTTAAGTTTTGATGACTGACGCACAAAAATTGTCTGAATGTACTTAATATAATTTAATAAGTATCTGCAGCCCTCATTCTATTTTTAAGGAGGTTATTAATTTCCATTGAAATCCCGTTTGTCAGTTTTTTCACAGTCCTCAAGGAACACTCATTTCTATGTAAAATATGCATTGTGGCTTCCTTTCAGCAGACATGATTCATTTACCCTGTTAAATTAGCATTAGGGAGATCTAACTTTTTAATATTTTTCTTTTACTGAAAGCATAATTGGTAAGTGACATTGTCTGGAAACCCCTGACACAGACAGGAAATCTAGAAGCCCATACTTGCAATGCAAACTTTACTTAAATGATAGTATCAGTCTTCCCTCATGGTGCTCTGTTTTGTGTACTTACCCGGTAAAGGGCTTTCTACTACACTTGATCACACTCAGTTAGACTGCTAAGGTTTGATTTCTGGGTATTGGAGACTTTCAGACCATAACAACAGCATTTTAAAACTCATTAGAATTACTAGATTTCACCAACTTTGTATTCCTCATCTGAGTGTTTAAATATCTGGGACTTGGGAACTTTCTATGACTGTATGAACTTTGGCTAGCTTTAGTGGCAGACTTCCTGCTGTCCAAACCCAAACTCTGCAGTTCAAGCTTTACTGAGTTTTCTGTGGTTTTAGCTAGACAAGAAGAAATGCAGTGATTTGTGCACACACAGTGTGTCTATGGAAGATGAACTGGGCAGCATCCCTGTTGATGTGATTATGTTTTCATCAAGGCTTAACAGTACACAGAGCAACTACTGTAACTAACAATATTCTGGCCATTCCTGACATACTTCACTTCTGACACCACTTCTCCTAACTTCTACTTATGTACCCCTACAAGAAGGATTGAGTAGCTTCAGATAATTTCAAGCTCTTGGTCATGGCTTGATTTTGCAAGTGAAACTATAAAGGAAGAATGAAAGAGAATGCTACCAAAGATTAGAAGTACGGGTGATTAAATGTGAGAAGTCAAAAACAGTAACTGTAATACCAGTAATATTTCTCTGTGGTGAAATGTATTTCTTGCATTATGTCCCAAAGGAAAATCACCATTTAGGATATTCAAAGTAGTTAAAACAATAACCGGAAAAACTTACCTTTTCAACTTTCTCAGCTAATGCAAAAAAAAAAAAAGAGTGACATCCTCCTCAAGCACAGTAATCATACCTTTTCCCATATTCAAATATCTGCTTGGTTTAGAAGTTTGATTTGACACATTTGAAATGTTATTGAGAAAGAAGCTTGTAACAAACACTTGTTTGTTAACCCACCAATTCCCCTGAGGAATCACAAGGAGAAGGAAGGATTCATGGCACTGCTTGCTAATGGGAAGCAGCAGAATTCTGAAAAAAAATATCCTCTGGTATAGCCAAAGTTAATTACCAAGAATATGCTGAATTTCATGCCGAGGATGATAAGGACCTAAAGTACCACATGCAATTAAGGCAACAAGGAACTATATGGGGAAGCTGAAGACTTAGAAAAGCTGAAAGAGGGTTTCGAGGATTTTGTCAATGACAGCAATGACCACTCCAGCAATCCCAGCACCTCTGTCTAGTTGAAAACAAAATACAAGAATTACACAAAGATGAAGCTGAAAAAACAATTCAGAGAAGTTGTGGAATCTTTCCATTATTGAGCAACACAACTGATCTGAGTTAAAAGGTCATGGATTTAGTATGAAACAGGAAGATGCTGAAAGGGCCTGATGGAAATACAATACTGAACTCCTCCTCTGTTATTTTCTTACCTACAGTGATCAAAGAGTTGTACTGCTGTTCTGGCAACACAGAATATTCAAAAAGTACAGAATTGCAGAAGATACTTGATAGCTGTGATGATTCAGAAGAATTTGACCACCCGATGATCTCATTTGGCTTAAAATAAACTTGGTTTTAACATTTTTTCAAAACTCACAAACAGGATAAGTAGTGGAAAAGGAAGCAAGCTATTGAGAGTGCATGGTACCTATGGACTGAGGTCACCTTTTATACTGGGGACTTTTAAGTCAGGAGCTGAATTACTTGGTCTGAAAATGTTTTCATTATCATGGGTTTGGTCTAGGGATGATGTAATGTTAATGGACAGAGGAGCTGCCAACAAACATGAACTGTATTTACAGACTTGGCAATGACACACAATATCCTGAGTGTGTGGCCCCAACCTCAAATGCTGTGGGACATTGCTCAAGTAACAGCACAGATAAGAAGGCACAGTTTTTCTGACAGAGAAACAGTAATGAAGAGCTGCAGGTAAAGTTTCCTGGCACTGCATTCATTTGGGAGTCCTTCTGATAAAATCCAATTAAATGCTTGTATTGAATTGTTCTCTCCTCGGTTTTTTGTGCAGTGCCAATAGCCTTTGATTCAAACCACCTCCTCTAGCAAGACTCACTTTGTCTGGGGAATATGTGCATGTGGGAGGATTTGGGTTACTTCTCTCCAGTTCACAAATGGAAATGGCTCTGACTCAGTCTCATGGTAAATAAAAGCAGTGCTTTCCCTACCATAAGCAACTCCAATTTACATAAGCAGGCTATCCTACCCTGGAGACTTACCAGTTCAGAAATGACAGAATGCCATTCTGCTCCACCTTAGTCCAGAAAAAATGCTTTTATAAAAACTTGGCACTGCCAAATTTTTACTTCAGTAGAGATGTCCCTTGGGACAGGAGTGTCATCTGATTGAGGTGATTAAGGAGTCTAAAAAGGCAGGATCATCAGAAGAGAAATAACATCCCTTATATTTATTTTAAAAACTAAACAATGACTTAAAAGTAGAACTGGCCAGGATGAAGTGTAGGCAGAGTCAAGTGTAGAGTGGTTTCCATACTTATAAAAATAGTCTGTAACACTCCTGGTCTCTGAGTAGATCTGTGAAATTTGGAGGAAAAAAATGTTCTCTTTGTAGATGAGGAAAACATCTGAAGCATAAAGATGTCATTTCTCTGAAAGGGCCTGGATCCTATTACAGATTTAAATTCTAAATCTTAACTACTTGATTAACCTCCTATTTGTAAGAAAAGGGTACAATTGTCTTTCAATGTGCCACCTCAAGAAAAACAGCATGAAGAATAATTCTTTTCCTCTCTCTTTTTTAAAGTTAGGTATGTTACAATCCTAGTGTCTTGCCCTGACTGCTGGATATATGGCTTTTATAGTATTGCCTTCACACTCAAGTGTGGATGCAAATTTTGACCGCTCAAGGTGCTGTAATTTTTTGACAATATGTAATAGAGGTATGAATTGGTTTTTATCTCACAACTACAACATTTTCATGCAACCACAAAGAAAAATAAACATCTAAAAATTGAACTTATAACTACAGACCACACAAGAAACATGTGGACAGCAGTTCCTCATCAGAAACTCAGAGGAAGAAAAGGCTGTGTGTGTTTGGGCAGGGAGGAAGAGAGAGAGGAAATAAGTCATAATAAAAATATTATCAAAAGCTCGATTAAATCGATATTATAGCTAACAAATCTAAGCCAAAAATATACAAGTTCTAAACAGACATCATGACCAGAGAAAAGGTTTCCTAACAGTGATATCCACAGAGACATCCAAACATTCTCTAAAAAGGAAACTATCTTTCTGAGTTTCTTCCAGTTTAGACTCTTCAGAAATAGTTAGGGAGGAGTAGTGTCTCTTAGGAGTTCTCAGAGCAAAAAGGAAATAACACGCCTACAAAAGCAAAATCTAGCAAAGATTAAGTGCAAATTTTCTCCAATATCCCTTAAAGAAAGTCTAAAAAAAAAAAAAAAAAAAAAAAAAAAAGAACAGTCAGAAACAAGTTCTGAGTGATTACAATACATTTGGAAAAAACTCCAGGGCTGATGTGGTGTCTTTATCACTAATGCACTAATGCACTACAGGTCAAGAGATAAGTATGCCATGGCAACACCATACTGAATGTAACAAAACTTTTTATGCAGAATTGCTGCTAATTCTGCACATGAGCTCACAGCTACACTTCTAGATATGAGAGCACGTGGTCATGTCTGTGATAAACTGAAGTTTGGTTGCTTTCATCATATCTGGGCACAGCTAACACTACATTTAAATTGACAGCAGTACCAAACATACCAGCATGGTGCTACAGCCAAAAGGATGAATGCAGCCCTTGAATGTGTGTACTGGGAAATATGGAGTACCCACAGGGAAAATGTTACCTTTCCTCTACAGCATTGGTAGGTTTGCAATGGAACATGGTGGTTGAGCGGATGGAAGCATGTGTGCTCAAGGGTTTACATTTTGGAAGTAGCATTTAAAAATCTGTGAAGACAGAGAAGAATTATTTCAGAGACGTAAAAAAAACACTTTAGTGAGAGAATCAGAACAGCACTTTGCAACTAGACAAAGGCTTACTCTGTCTCCATGCTGCACACCAGCTCCCAAGCAAAAAGGTGATACCTAGCTGAGGCACCCTCTGACAGTCACATGGCTTTGCAGAAAAGGTGGCTTGTGCTAGTAGCCTGGAGAACTAGTACAGCAAGCCTTAGTCAGCCTGAGAAATGCAGAGCTAACACTTCTTCAGGGCTTGGTATGTTTGCTCTGTGACTTGATGACTGTGCACAAGTGTAGGCACATGAAAATTCTGCATGCTGAAGGCTTTCTTAGGCTGGTGAAGAAACCCTAAGCAAATCAAGTGTAACTGTAAACAAAGGAAAAGATTTATGCTACTGAGGGGAAAAAAAAAAAGACTGCTAGAGCATATTGTGGTTAATTAAAGTTTACCATAATTGCTGGGGAGAGTGAAGGATGGGCTCAAGGAAATCTATAGAATAAAACCCAAAAAGTGCATTCAGCTTAGAAGGATCCTGAGTGAGAAAACTGTCAGGGTATAAATATTCAAAGACAAAGAAGTATCCCATGGAGGAATACATATTTTTAGCCTGCCACATACTTCTGTCAATACTCGATTATGGTTCATGTAGGAGGCAGGATGGTGATCTAGGTGGACATTTCATGTGACATGGGAAGATCCTTATTTTGAAGTGATGAAAGGGATCTTGAGTATGTGCCTTGCTAGAAGGCACTTGGGAAGCAAGGGTAAATAAAATTTAACAGGAGCAGACTAGCTGATCTAGAAATTCTTTCTGACCTTAAATTCTGGAAATTGCCATACACCAGGAGCACTGACTTGAAGCAAAGCATCAGCCTGTGATGATTAAAAGCCTCATTTAAGCATTAGTGTGTAATGTACTGTAATGTGGTAATGTTGACTGCAGAAATGCTTTTCAGTATTAAACTGCATTGTCAACAAATTGCAAACATATTCAAAGTCTCTATGAACACTTTGGCAATGTTGGTACTAACAAAGGAGGAGGAGAATATCCACTGAGAAGCCAAGTCAACCAAACTAGCTAATTAGTTTAGACAGATTTTTGAAAATCAAAGTAGAGTCAGCTTTGGTTTGCCATTCCAGAACAGCACTTGATCTCCATAAATGTAGTGAACTCTTCCAACACACCTGCTCTGTATTGCATTAAATACAGAAGATGGGGCAACATTTTTAGAGGAAATTAAATTCCTGCTTTAAGATAAAACTGGATTTTGCTTTTATATCATTATGGAAAGGATATACAGATTGAAGAGCCCAAAGCACCAAAAATCTGCCAAAATATGTCACCACTGTGCTTGAGAAAGACTGAATGTGAGAGGTAACAACAGACTTCAAAGGAAAGCAAACAGTCCCATTTTTCTGACACTTATACCTAGGAAAAGAAAGTAAAATAAAAACCTCTAGAGAAGGCAATAATGAAAATACTTTTCTTCCCAGACAAATTCTAGATCTGGTACTTAAGAGAAAAAAAAAGCCCCACTTTTAGAAACTGAACAGTTTCACTGGTTTATTGACAAATCAAGTAAGTGATGCTAAGAAAGGCAGAAGTCCTTTAGATACACGATGAATGGCACCCTTCTAATTTTTGGAGATCATATATGGTTCTTTGCCCAGATACTTCTTCCAACTTAAGGTTTACAGTCATTCTAGCCGTAACCAAAAATTACACTACAGGTAGTTTGATTTCAAGGAAAATTCCAGGTTCCTGCAGACATTGTCTCTACACAGACTTTGGACTGGATTCAAATACAGAGAGACCCGCCACAGTGCTAAACATGGCAAAGGCTGACTTTGAGAGTAGGTTTATCTGGCAGCTGGCAATCTAGAAAAGATGTAAGACCTAAGACAGCCAGATCAGATAGCAGAGCAAAACCTCCAGCATGACAGCCCTAATCTGAAAGAAGGAAAGGAATCAGCTTGCACAGACTTCGCTCTGCCATGGCAAAAATGCTGCTGGTACACTTTGGTGTTGGTCCTGTAACTGTGACCTACTAAGTTACTCACAGGAGTTTGACTTCTTTTATTTTATTTCATGAAAATCGGGCCAAGGTGGATAGACGTAGGGCCATATTCCCACACAGAATTGATCTGTGGGTGGGATGCACCTCCCAGTTCTCCTGCAAGAGAGACCAATGCTGTGTGTCTGAACTGCACAGCACTGCTGACCTACCTGTAACCAGCTCCTGGAATGGAATCTGGAACATACACACAGGTTCTGCACACATATGCATGGGTGGGTACAATTAGATGCCAACTGATTTGGATCCTCAAAAATCAGTGCATGGGAGCTATCAAGGGCTAGCCAGTAGAAAAATAACAAAGACCATGGTGATGAAGTGCCTAGCTTGTGCAATCAGGGGACTTTAGTTCTTGTTTTGGGCGCCTCAGCACAGAATCCTCTTCAAAATCTATCTAAATTACTTTAAAAGATAGCAGTACTGACTTTTGCTGCTACACTGCCTTTCTGTTCAATAATTAGAGCTCTGACAAAGCCCCATGGGAAACTTGTCACTACCCCTTCGTTTGCCTGAAAAGACCACAACCCCCGAATATCAACCAAGTGCCCAAACCATCAAGTCTATGAAAGAAGGGTCACTCTCCTTCAGACTAAAGTAGTTATTACTTTTCAGAGAAACAATAAGAAATTTTTTTGAGGGTGAGGGTGAGGAGGAACCCCAGCTCCTGGGTTCTGCTCCCTGCCAAAAACGAAGTTTCTGTACTTCTTCCCATTGCCTTTAGTGGGTCAGGGCTCAGCTGTATTGCCTGGAGATCTAAGCCATTCTGGCTTGTGCTAGGATTGAAAAACACTTGCACTGATCTCAAAGCAGAAATGCATCCTGCAGTCATAGGTACTTTTGCAGCAAGCCCTTACTATCAGGAGAACCTGTAGGCTGTCAGCCCAGATTTCACCAAACAATGGGAATGCTTTTAGCAGCAATGATGCAACTGAGGACTTAAAGTACGAAATGACTTTATGTAATCATTGGAACTAAACAGGGAAAGAAGAGAAAATTGAGTGTAATGCATGCTGTTAATGTTATTAGTAGAAGCTAATACTTGCTGACCATTCTGAGATAGAAACAAAATAGGTTTCTATTAAAATACTCTTATTTTCATGGGCTGACGCTGTCTGCCTTGGATGCATAGCATTTTTTACTATAATATGAATTTCATATGCTGAGCCTGAGTGTTCAGGCAAAGGTTTTCTGGCACTGATCCCTGATTTCTCTCTGACTAAGCTCAACTTCTATAACAAGAATTTAGAGCAGGCAATTCAGTATCTCCCACTATAATGTTTTTTTTCCATTGAACAAGGTGGACTGGTGTCTGAATTAAAGGGACAGAAAAGATTGCCTGGTAATCTAATCTTATTCCTGCAAGAACAGGCCAAAGAATTTTACTCCTGTACCAAGCCAGTAACTTCTGGACGAATTAGGTCAAAACGTTGTTCTGTTCAGATCATTCATCTCACATCTATTCAGTGTCTCTGTTTTGGCCAATGGCCTTTATGGAAAAGCAGGTGTCAAATAGATCATCCTGAATACCTTGCAGAAATGTACATGCTGCTTTTCACTTTGGAATTCTCTTTCCCCAAAATGATCCTTGCTCCTTCTGTCATTCTGTATGCCAGACATACAGACTGGCAACACAACCACGAAGTGTGATGACAATCACAGGACTGTCCCACCTGCTTTTGACACAAAGTAAAGAGTGTAGTATGTCTGACTAATCTATGATTCAAACTTGTCATTTTCAACTGCTACAGAATAAAGGGTTGCTAATGCATGCAGTTAAATATGCACCATATTCAACAGTCACAGTACTATCCTTGCATTTATTAGTTTGTAATCTGGACAGAGGTGTACAGCCAGGACCTGGAGTAAAAAGTAAGACTTTTACATCAGAATGTTGAACACAGAGAGATGTTTGGTTTTATGGTTATGATTTGGGAGCTATGAGAAGAAGCTTAGATTCAGGGGTCCTGGTTTGTGGTTCTGACCATTTAGAAATTTTGATGTTTCAGCCAAAAGTCAAAACTTTGGTTGCTTCTGACTAGAAAGATTTTAGATACACATCAACAACATCTCAAAGCAGATACTGAGGCTTTTCAGCCACTGCCATGTGAAAAGCTGCCTGATTTTGGGGGTACAGTCCAAGTATTTGTTTCCCATAAGGTTGCAAAATGTCTTGGCAGAAATACTGTTCAGGTATTGGACTAACAGAATCTTCCAACTCTCTTGCCTGTCTCAAAGGTCATTCACAGGGAATGACTGGTACAGACCTTATCCTGAACAACAAGAAGCAGCACCAGTGAATTTTATCACATGAATGCACATGAATAGTCTTTGCCTTCATTTTCCTATATCAAAATTCAGAACTTCTTGGGACACATGGCACTGAAAAACTCCAAAGCTCACATTACAATAGACTCAAATGACATTTACTTTTGCTGTTTCTTTATCTACTGTAGAAGCCAAACTTTGAAACTCAATTATCAATTGTTATTGAAGAAATATGTTTGTGTACTGCTCACTTCCATGGCTTTGAAGAGAACAAGGCTTGTGCCAGTAGCCAGCAACTAGGAACTGCCACCTAAGTTTCACAGAGAATTTTGATAAAGCCAGAGTCTGACATCACTTTAAATCCCAACCCCACTGCAGACAAGGAATATTCCTATTAACTTCATATGCATCTGGATTTCTTACACTGTTGGACTGGGTTTGCATGGCAAGGTTTTGGCAGCAGGAGGGCTGCAGGGGTGGCTTCTGTGAGAAGCTGCCAGAAGCTTCCCCATGTCTGACAGAGCCAGTGCCAGCCAGCTCCAGGACAGACCCTCCACTGGCGAAGGCAGAGCCCATCAGTGATTATGGTAGTGCCTCTGGGATGATGGAGTTAAGAAGAGGAAAAAGCTACTGCAGCCAGAGAAGACAGGAGTGAGAATATGTGAAAGAAACAGCTCTGCAGGCTCCAAGGTCAGTGCAGAAGGAGAGGGAGGAGGTGCTGCAGGCTCTGGAGCTGAGATTCCCCTGCATCCCATGGTGAGGCAGCTCTGTCCCTACAGCCCATGGAGGTTAATGGCACAGCAGAGATCCACCTGCAGCCTGTGGAGGATCCCACACTGGAACAGGTGGATGCCATGACCCTATGGGAAGCCCACACTGGAGCAGATTTGCTGGCAAAACTTGTGAGGACCCATGCTGGAGCTGTCTGTTCCTGAAGGACTGTACCCAATGGGAGGGACTCATGCTGAAGCAGTTTGTGAAGAACAGCAGCCCATGGGAAGGACTTATGCTGGAGAATTTTGTGGAGAACCTTCTTCTGTGGGAGAGACCCCTTGCTGGAAATTGTGAGGAAGAAAAAGCAACAGAGACAACATGTGATGAACTGACCACAATGACCAGTCCCTCTCTCCCTGTACCACTGGGAAGGGGGAAGGGTAAGGAATTCAAGTGTAAAGTTAAGCCTGGGAAAATAGAAGTATGGTGGGAAGATGTTTTTAAGATTTGGGTTTATTTCTCATTATCCTACTCTGATTTCCCTAAGTTGACTCTGTTTTGTTCTTAACAGTAACAGGTGAGTGATAGGTCACTGTGCTTATCTTGACCCACGAGACTTACATCTTATTTTCTCTCCCCTGTCCAGCTGAGGAGTAATAGAGCAGCTTTAGGAGGCATGTGGCATCCAGCCAGGGTTAATCCACCACAACTGTACAAAGGTAAACAGTAGCTTTTTTTTTACCTAAAGCAATGCAGGGAGTTGCTGTAAAAGGAAAGATGAAAGAAAGCTACAGGATAAGAGAAAAACTCTCCCAAGAACCAATTTGTCTTTGACTGACGGAATCAGAACATTTGTTTCACATGCCACTCCCACAGCAAAGGGTTGGCTTTTAGTACTGTCTAACACCTAAAATATGGGTTGCAGAAATAATAGTTCATTTCCAGAGCTTAGGGCCTGCTTTTTCAATCTACTTACAAGAAAGGGGGAAAGAGAAAAAAGCAGAATTCCTTCCAAGAAGAAAAAAACAAAACTATTGTATAACTCTGACAGGTTGATAGTTTGAAATGATTCAGAAGTCCAGGAGCCTGCCAGCAGTTGGAGACCCAAAGCTGAGATGCAAAACTTACCTAGCTCCTTAAGTACTCCTGGAGGAGTCAGTGTCCAGAAAAACAACAAAGCGCTTGTGCTACTCTATGAATGCATAAATGTAAAATAACTTCAATTAATGCAAATCATGTTGTGACAGACAACAGCACGGAAACTGCTTGACCAACATATGTTGATTTGTATAGAAAGATTGCAGTTTCTGGCCTGTTTCCAAGTGAGTTAAAAAAGGCTGTCAATCTGTCTGTTTCAGCCAGAGGCACAGCAATGGCAGTTTGTGAAACATCACACCTAAAAAGCATTTGTGACACATCTTTCTTCTCCCCCTGACAAACGGTGCAAAATCTGGAGAACCACTGGATTTTTTCTCGTGCTTGTTTTGCACTAAATAAACTGACTTAACCAATCATGAATCCTGCCATCCTCGCTGATGACGTATTGGGAAGTACCAAATATGTAGTACAGAACAAAAAAACCCAGCCAGCTCTTTTTTGCATTAACACTCAATTGCCCATTTACAATACTGACCCAGTCTTGTAATCCGTCTGAAGCCAAAACTGCCACTTAGCATCCAAGGAGCACGTTAGGATGAAGAAAAGGGTGCAGCACTGCCAACCAATTGGTCCTGATCCTGCAGAGAGTTATACACAGATTTAAACACTCTGTTCACAGGACTAGCTGCACTTGTAATATCAACATCTGCAGTGCAAACTGAGTGCTTGCTTAATTAACTGCAGGAGGAAGGCAAAATCTCTGTCCATTCACTGTGGTGTCACATGGTGAAGAGTTCTGGCACAGGGAATCAGGCAGGAATGTATAGCCCAGGCTAGGGAAAGAGCAGGGTCCCTTCCTGCTCAATGAGAGCTCAGTCACACATCAGGTTAAACTGGTTGTCAAATCCTGAACTGCTATAAAGTAATTTTTCTTCAATGAAAGAAACTAATCATGTCTGCTCGCTGACAAAACAACACTGAGACCAAACATGAAGCAGAAACAATAGATTATGGCAATTTCACTGAAAAATAAAACACCAAGAGTAAAAATGTCATGTCCTGAGAAGGCTACTGACATAAAATACAATGAAAATGAGCTTGTTTTTAAAATGGGTATTTTCAAGGGTTTGAAGTGGTATAAAATGACTTCTCTGCTGTTCAGAGGCAAGAAACAGACTCCCAGCTGCAATGCTGTATAGTGTCAGTAGGGATAAACAGAAAAATCCCTGCAAAATTCACAAAGGATCCCATCAAGAAAAAAAAATTTAAAAAGTTTAATTCTACCTTAAAAGAAATTGCAGGATTTCCTTTCATGTTTTATTATACCCTTCTTTAGCAGTCAGCTGCCCCTAATATCCTCCTGCAACAGGATACTACAGAATGCTGAAACCCCTGGTAAGTAGGATCTGGATGCAGTCATCTCACCACATCGTTGTCTCTATGGTAACCTAGGCCAGCCCTAAATACTATAATCCTGCTTTACTATAGTAAAGCCAGTTAATGACTTTAATTGAATGTTTCTGCCAAATAATGGTGTTCTAATATTTATTGACATTGCAAGTCTGTCCATCTCGTTTGACTGTTTGTTATATTGGAAAGTGATGCAAACACAGCATTTGTAAAAGAAAGGAAGCTACTACAGATTTCAGCCTTTTGATATTATCAAGGTGCAGTCCTGCAAACTCCAGCTTCAGTGGCACCACTGCCAGGAATGAGTCCTGCAGAGCACAGAGGAGCTGGGGCAGGCACAGGACCAGTCCTTGGCTCTTGGCAGGTTCTCATCAGACAGTGCCATTAGCAGTGGATGACCAGAGCATCCCACTGGCAGGCACTGATGTCCTAATTAAAGAGTGAATAAATGCTGTGTGATGGGCCCTGGGAAGAGGAGAACGAAGAACAAGTAGGATGGGCCAAACAGTTAAATAAGGGAGGAAATACTGCTTTGTCAATACTACTTACAATTTAATTATTATTTTCCACAAACATTCCACTTAATTCCTTTTTGGGAGACAGATGGTTAAGTCCCTGGAAAACAGAGAAGCCCTTTTGCTTCTCAGATCATACAGAAAGATTGTTCTGTTTTATTGCTATTCTATTTTTTATTGCCCTACTTTTTTCCTTAGCTTTTTGCTCCAATTTTCTATTATTTGGTTTAACTGCTGTGGAAAAGCTTTACAAAGTATTATTATTTCTAGAGGGTTTTATTTTTTCCTGATGGGTGAAAAAAGTTGGCTATAGGATTTAATACTATCATTTTCTGTGCTACGTGTAAGTTCAGGTTCAGGAGTCTGCTTTTTTGTTGCTTTAAAGCACCAGACATAAAAATCTACCTGCTAAAATTCAGTACAAGTTTTTTTGAAGCATCTTCCTCCCCGCAAAATCCTGCACGCGTATTTTCACCCAGGGCTTGCGTGTGCTTTCAGTAGGATGGGGTAGCACGCCATGAAGAATTCATAGCGGAAAGCAATCTCCTGCTGTTACACATCTCTAAACATTAGTGTAAATAGTCATTTAGATTTTTAATAGGTCAGCAGGGCAAAAAAAAAAAAAAAAAAGTACGCAGGCATCAGGGTCGGCTCCTCTGCGACATATGGAGAAGGGATATGGGGATATTCCCGATCTCCCCGCTGCCCAGGGGAGGTGGATTACGGGGGCCAAAGGAAAGAGAAAAGAAGCACGATTAAACCTGACAGTGCTCCAGCAACCCCTCACACACACGCGGCTACCGTGGCTCCACGTCGCGGTCCTTACTGCAGATATCGGCAGACACCGGCACCAGCCCTCCCCGGAGGCTCCGCGACCCCGGCCCCGTTCCCGTTCCGCTGCTTCCCCGCTCNGGGGGGGGGCCGGGGAGCCGTGCCGGGGGTAAGCGGGGCGGCGGCGCCGCTCCCCTGCGTGAGGCAGGGCCGGGGGCTCTGCCGCAGCAGCCGCAGTGCCCCGGCTGGAGCCCGCAGGGCCCGCGGCCCCGGCACCGCCCGGCCGGCCGCTCGCTGCGGGAGGCGGCGGGGAGGCTGCCCGGACGGACTCTGGGTTAGGCAGGTGTCTGCCGGCGGAGGAGCAGCGCCGTGGAGGCCGCCTGCAGTTGGCACCAAGGTCCCATTTTCTTCTGCGCTTCAAAGCTGAGACTCTCATCAGGATTCCCAGAATTAGACCCGCTTTTCAGTTTCTTAAAAAACCCTTCACGTTGTGTTAATTGTACTCTGGGTCTGCTCCAGACACTGGCACTGGTACCCACTGTAGCCTGCAGTTGGATTTCTGCCAAGACAGCGGACATGCTGTCTTATTCCTGTCTTTCTGACCCGTTTCTGGTGCTGGGATCTATCCTATTGTCTTTGTAACATACAGTTTTCCTATGATACTGCTGCCTCAAAACACTATTCATCTGCAGGTTTTCTCTTTTTCCCTCTCCATGGACTCCAGGGACCTGTCAGACTGGTTCCCCTGCAGTGCCCAGTGAGTGGCTCCTGGCCTTGGGAGACACTCCTGAGCAGACTTGAAAAGCTACTACCGTCTGCTGTCTCAAATTAAGCTAACAATTAATTGCTTCTGTGCTGGCAGTGTGGCCATTACAGCTGTATGGTCTTCCAGCATCACGGCTAAGCGTGGCTGGGTGTCTTCTCCTTCATTTTGTCCCATTGCTTCTACTTTTTGACGTTAGTTGTGCTAAAAACTCTTACGTGTTGACTTAGCACTTAATAAACTAAAGAACTTGCATGCAGTGCTGGGTAACTGTAACCACTTGAAACCCTTGGCTCCACTCATGTTGTGTGCTGACTTCAGAGCAGCTCAACCAGAAGGCTGGTGTTCAAGCAGAGGTCGCATCTCATCTCGAGTGAGAGAGGCAGCACTCTTCTGGGAGCTATAAAATAGATAAAGTGTCACCAGGGTCTTAGAAGAGACAGTAACCACAACATGTGGCTTTAGCATAACTGTAAATTTGTCACTGTCCCCTGATTTGGGTCCATTACAAGGTTAGAATGTAAGTTTTGTACATGGTTCTATTCCTGGCTAGCTGGAAGAAATTTCCATGTGATACGGCAGATCCATTAAAACCTGCCAGAAATAACCCCTCTCTCTGACATCAGGAATTAATATTCTTGCTGTTTCATGCTACTTTAAATACTATATAATTCAAGATGACACTAAAATTAGACAACTGATACAGCTATGGGAAATGATTTTCACTTTTAAAATCTCTGTTGTTCTATTTCTCTGTGGAGTATTGTCTCTCCTTAAGGTGCCTGACTTCTATTCATACTGATGAGAGTTATGTGGCAGCAGTATAATATCTGAGATCATATCATTCTGACTCATGCTTTCTGAATACATAACTATTTTAACCACTGCTGGATTTTCTTAGCTTCTCTTCAGGTTTCATTGCCACATCACATTCCAGTATGAGAGTACACAGAGGTGTCTGAGTTATAGTTAGTGAAGACAATTTGAAAAACAGTGGTGGGTAGGAAGTAGCATATTGTGTTTTTATGGGCCATACTTGCCCCTGTGGATGGAGCCAGCAGAAGACATTTACAAAATCCAATTCCCATGGAGATCCTAGCCTGAGATGTCAGGTAGCACTGCTGCAGACTTCATCTTCTGCCCTCACTGAACATTGCCAGGAGCAAATCAGGTAAAATTACCTCAGTTCTGCTTCATGAAAGTTCAGCTTTGGACAGCAATTCCCTAACTTTGTCTACTTTTTTCCCACCAAGTTTCTTTACAGTTCCCCGTGCTCCTTTGTCATTAAACCCATAAGTTGAAAACAAATATAAAGGAGATGCTGACCTCTTAGAGTAACATTTGCAAAATACTGCTGCTCTATGGATCATAGGCCAGGACACTTGCCATGGAGAATAAGGCTGCTCATCAATTAGCCTCACAGTTTCTCATAGAACTGAAGGTGAGGAAAAAACTGGGACACACATTGTGGAAATCATCTCAGTTTTAGTCGCTTGATTTCCCAACTTAACCTGAGTTCCCAAGGCTCCATTTATAATTAATGCAGAGGAATAACCGTGTCTGAAGGGTAATTTTTCTCACCTATCTTTGACATCTTATCTTAGGATGAGGTGAATCATCCTTTGGTATTTCTTATTTTTCTCCATTAGCTGTAAGGTCAGACTGGTACAGCTGTAGACAATTTTTAAATGCCTGAATTACATGAGATTAATCATTGTCCCGGTGTAGAAAAGACCTTGTCCTAAAGAAATCAGGTATCACACGGTTTACATGATATGTAGTTTGGTGCCTGAAATGCATTTCGGTAGCCCAGCTGATGTGACAAATTTCAAGGGGACTGATAGATTATTGTAATGCTGCTACTGGCCATCAGGACTTGCTGAGATTGTGTCTTCTGCAAGGGGCAGTTAGCCCAGGGCAACAACAGTAGAGTGCTGAGTAGAGGCAGGAAGGGAAGCATTTGCTGTGCTCTGTCCCAGAAACCTCAGGTGGCCCCTGCCCAGTCACATACAGCAGACTTCCCTCTGGACATGCAGCCCATGCTCTGCGTCTCTCACGTACCAGCAGTGGTGCTCAGTAATTAAAAGGAAATACAGTTTGGAACAAAAGAATTTTATCAAGTGTTTCTCTGGTTAAAAAGAAAAAAAATCCAAATAAAGAAATAGTAGTGGGAAGGTTTCTTTTGTCTCACACACCTTTCTGTTTAATCTACATCAGGCAAAACAGAGTATTCCTTCTAGAAGGCATAATGCTGCAATGTCTCCAGTGCAGAAATAGGCAAGAGTGCTGAATGCCTTCCTCATGACAGGGTCACCAAACAGCATCCTGATCCAGACCACATCTGCTCAGAGCTTATCAGGGCCATGCTCTTCCAGGGCATGGTAATATATTTATTTTCTTTCTCCCACTGGCTGCACCAGCAGCTGCATTGCTGCCATTCCCAGCTCAGAGGCTGTCTTGCAGGATTGGGCTATCATGGTAGCTGGAGCAAATGCACAGTTCCTCAGCCAAAATTAGCCTGTAAGTCACATCAAAAATTAATCATCCCAGTCTCAGGTGGTTGATTCTTGGCAGAACTTCTCATTTAAGGAAGTTAGGAATAATTTAACCAAATAATTATTTTATCCAGATGAAATATTCACTGCACATCCTATGAATCAAGAGATGTTAAGCCTTCCTAGATAACAGGCTCAGAGTGTAGCTCACAGCATATGCAGGCTAGCTACAGTAAGTAAGCAAAGTAGAATCTTGCAGGTAGTGCACCCATGGCAGCATGGGGCTGCATGTGGGTCCATGCTCAATTATTTACCCAGCTAATTAGGTGGGCTTTGCAGCCTTTGCTCACTGAGTCCAGCACATTGTGGGCACATGTCCAGCACACAAAGCAGGACTGGTATGTCTGCACACACAGTGTATTTGCACATGCAAAGCTGTTGGTAGGCTATTTTTAGTTTTCTGGGTTGGTTGTATTGTTGGGGGTTTTTTTTTGTGATTTAGATTGGCACAAGGATGTATTGAAAAAATAAATGTTGCAGCATCAAAATTCTAGAACAAATAATAGTTGACACGTGCTGGTGTTCCTTCTGTGAATAGATTACTGGAGTATCAGACACATAGTGGTAGTAGCTAATGTCTATGCACCCTACAGTGCCCAGACTAGAAACCAACATGTGAAACCAAAACAAAACAAAGAGAAAAGAAAACCTGACTTCTTTTGCTCATCCTGTGTTTAACAGCTGAACACTCCTGTGTGAAATTCTTCTTGGTGTTGTAATACAAGAGACTCAAGGATTGGTTTGATGCTATTGCTGGAACAGATCAAATAGTTACTGTATTTTTGCTGAGCAAGATGCCTGAAATACATTTTTAATATTTGGAATACAAAACTTATACATGCTGTATATGTGTTACACATGATATGTTGTATACATCTGATGCAGGGCCAAGCTGATCTGCCTGTATTATTTTTCACACAGTAGACAGTAGAACTGGAAGAGAAGTGCTGGTTGCACCATGGGGGTTATCAGCTTGTAGCAGATAGAGCCTTATAGTTGGAAGGAACAATAAATAATAAAGATTTCTTCAGTGATGGTTGGCATACTTCTGTGCACCAGAGACAAATGAATATTGGTTTTAATTTAAGAAAAAGCAACCAGGATAAAAAAAAAAAGACCTTATTACAACAGACTTCTGCCACCCAAAAGAGTGTTCTGAATAGGTGGGGCAGCTTTTAATGAGGTTGAAAGCATCTGATAAGGTTAAACGATGGGGAATACATGACATTTACTTAGATGAACAATTGAGAAAATGTGCATTTCATTGCCTAATTTGCTAAAAATAAAACCCAAAAGAATTTGGAAAAAGAAATTAAAGCCTTCCCTTGCTCTTTACATTGCTGAATTTATCCAGTCATTTCTTCCCAGCCATAATCAGCCACAGATTGTTCCCAGCACTTGTCTCATCTACATGTGTCTATGACTATGGCCTGTGAGCAAAATACCTCATTATCTGTACATTTCTCCCCAAATGCCATATGGAATGTTATCATGTATTGGTGTAGGCTAAAACCAGCTTTGCTCCCCTGAAAGGCAAGGAAAGGACTGGCACATGGATCCCATCTGGTACAGCCTACTGGTGTGTGTCTGTAACCTCTCAAGTGCTCTGGACTTCAGCAGTGCAAATGCAGCTGAAGTTAACTGATGGTGTCAGTTGCTTGTGATCAGGATTAAAAGCATCACAGGCTGCTCTGAGCAACGTTGCAGAAGAGTGGTTGCCCTTACAAATCTTGGGGGTAATCCTCCTCATTAAAGCATGCAGTCTGTGCTACACAACTCTACAGTAAAACAAATCTCCTTAGGAAGGGAACACTGAAAAGCATTTAGTTAGTGTAGTCTGGCAGGCATGTTCCAGAACTTGAAATGCACACAGAGCAAAGCAGAAAAGCCCACAGGAAACCATTTAACAATTTGATTTGGAAGGCGTGAGCAGATGCAGTTTTTGTACCCACATTAAAGGTGATCCTGATGCTCAAGTTGAAACCCACAGAGTTTCTCTCCAATGTGGCATAAGAGAAAGGAAATATGAAAATATTGTAACTCTGTAGCTAAGTTTTTTGAATTTAAAACCATTCTCATTATCTGCATTTGGGCATTTAAGATGCATAGGTTTCAGTGGAAATCAGGTACTTCGGTGCTTTGAGAAACTCTGCTGGGTACTCAGCTGAACCTTTTGATGTCAAAATACTCCTGAAATTTTATTTCCAGTAAATTTTTACAATGATTTCATCTCCCCCACAGTGTGTCATTTTAATCCTAGGTGTTCCGGCTCATCTTGTAGGTTGGGACACACACTAATGATAACTGTGATTATCACTGGAGTATAACAATATGTACAACAGTAGAACTTGCAGTTCTGCTGTCAAGGCCTGTTTTGCTGGAGGAAAAAAATCCCTTTGAACACCTTTGAAGGTCATGCTGTGAAAGACTAACTGCTTTATAGTGTGGTTTATGGAGCTGGGCCAAAGCACTTGAAGGGCTTTTGGTCATATATCGGCATTGTTGCATTTCAAATGGAGTCACAGTAAATCTTCATTTGCTAGGAAATTTTCCGATCCTTTCATCTGAAACTATTTCAGTGTTGCTTTGTTGACTGTTTTAGACGGAAAAAAGTGTTTCTGGCAATTTGGTAGCTGGGCATGTCTTTAAAGAAAATGCTGTTAATCAAATAAGCACAATTACAAGGCAGCAGCAAGTAATTCTGAAAGATCTCGAGCTAGATTTCTCAGATTGAATAGCAGATAGATCTGGCAGTGTGCATGATCTGACACTCTGCATTTGTGAGGAAACAGGATTTAGATTCTACATCTATAGATGTACATCTATTTAGGGGCTATAAAGCGCCTAAATCTTAAAAGGTATAGGAAGTAGACCAGAATTTTGAGCTGTGGCATGGTGCAAGCAGCTGATGAACCATCCCAGATTAACAGTGGCACTCTTCATACCAGCTGGGTACCTGTATGGTACATGTCAAGTCTATGCTAGTAGGTATTTATATCTCCTGGCAGGTCCCAAGTTCCAGACTGTTAGGCAACCATCCCACAGAAAGAAGGTTGTACGGATACATGCAACGCTGCACCAGTATCAAGAAACTAGAGGCAGAAAGCCTATTCTGCAAATGGCACCACACAATTTACATCAACATAGTTAATCAGTTCCTAAAATACAGCAGGTAAGTGGCTTTGCCAGTGCTGTCTGACGGGAGCAGCCCAGGCCAGGCTCAACCCCAGCCAGCCAATTACTACTTGTGATCACAGCTCAGTGCTCCAGCTGCTGCCCTAGTCCTGGCCAGTTTACTCACACCAACATTTTCCACCACCACATGGGCAGGACACCTGCAAGGAGGAGATTGTTTAAAGGACTAATCATGGGCTTAGAGAGCAGCAATGGCTTTAATCTGTCTGCCTTTACAGATTCATCATATAGCTTCAAGTCAGACAAATAGTTTTCAACTTAATTTCTTCCTAGCTACAGATACTAATCTGGCTTCTTAACAGGACTATTATTATGTGAAGTATTATTACCATGAAGCTATGTAAAGCAATCTAAAAATACTGTTATCAGCTCCATGGTATCACTCATTGCAATACAGACTAGCTCATGCAGAACCCTTCATTACAGCTGCACCTTTCAAATGACTGATATTCACCTGCAAATGCATTTTACAAAAACCAATTTGTCTATATGCAGTTAGAAAATTAAATAGGACAGAAGAGAGAGGAACAGTGAAGTTTAAGCACTGAACCACAGCTCAGGAAACCCATCCCAATATTCAGGCCTCTCTCAAAGAGGCAGTAACCAATTTTAGCCCTCAGATTGTCACCATAAATAATGAACTGTAAGTTCCCATTGGGACAGAATCTGTCTCCAAGTGTGCCCAGGTATCCTGCATTCATATGATTTGGCGATTTTCAGAACCATGTATTAAAGAGATGTGGTACGCAGCCAGAGCAAAAAGGCAGGCTTTCCTAGCAACCAAAGAATTCTCAGTAACTCCTCTTGTTTGTTTATACTAGCACAGGTACACTCGAAAAGGCTATTGCCGAGTCTGATAAATACCAGTCTCTGTATTTAAACACAATCGTGGGATTATGTATATATCCTTTAGGGCAGATTAATTAGAAAGAATTGCCTGTTAGCAACTGAAAATTAATTTCCTCTCTGCAATACTCATTTTCAAAATTAATGCTTCTCATTTTTATGCAGCATGCATGCTGCCCAAGTGCTGATGCTTACTCCACATAGCATAGTAGAAATTCTACTGCTTAGACACTATTTGGGTCCACTGATACAGTAATCAAACTTTATAATAAATGCATAATTTTCAGAAACTGCATTTGCTGGCATTTAAATTGTAGAAATATAAAACTAAAAAAAAATTCATCTTTGTCATCCTAACCACATATCCTATTTTCTCTTGCATGAGTCCATGAATATATATATCTTATTCATTAACACATGACCCAAATTCTAGCCTTCTAGTTAAAATGACAACCCAAGATGTTCTTCTGAAGTCAATTTTTATCATTTTTTATTAAACATTTTTCTCAATTTATACGTTGAACATAAATACACAAGTTTTATGGCTCATGTTACAAGACGCTACTATGTGTTAGAAAACATATACAGAATATATCATAGTGGTTACATTTGCTCCCCTTTTTTCCTATTTTTTTCATAACTTCTATTAATCTAGAAAAGCAGTATCAGAAAGCAAAAGCCAACCTCCGAGCAGCAGAGTCTACAACAGCTATAAGGACTATTTGCCAGCTCTAAGAGAAACTTTGGTTCCTGCCTGTTTTCATAGTAAGGTAATACCAATAAATGACAATTTGCATGTCAAAAAGGAACACTGCCCCTTGTGCTCAGTTACTAAAATCTAGTTCATGACAATATGTATTTTTAAAGACAGACATACAGCTTCTCTTTTGCTTTACAGCTTAGTAAGATAAATAGATAGGTATTTTCAAAATAGGGGAATTGAATGAGGGGCCCATTTTTTCCTTACAGAAGTCACTGGCAAAACTCCAACGTACTTTCAGAAGAGCAGATTTGTACTTTGTTTTTACTGTTCTATTGATAGAACTGAAGAAAATTACATTTCAACTGACAGGATAAATGTCTCTTTACAACTCTCAAGAATTACTGCTAGAGGATCCTGTAATGTATGGATTTCTAGTTGAGTGTGCTGGACTCTACTTACTGCTCCTAGTGATCAAGATCCATCAGGGAGTAGATGTGATTCTCCAGTCCTAAGGCAGGGACATGGAATACCATGCCCAAGGAGCATGCAAAATAAAACCTGTGGTCTTTTTGCTGCAGTGTAGCCAAGGGATACTAGATTATATATACTTTATACACAGAAGAATCTTTTAACTTGTTTTTCAGTATACATACATTAAACTGTACAAAGTAGTAGTTCCACACAGTGGGCAAAGAGCAGCTCCCAGGGCCATAGCTATGGAAGAGTACAGAAAATGAAACTGGCCTTGATCTCTCAAGCCAGGGGAGCCTAGGCAGCAGGTCAGGGAGGAGAAGAAGAAAAGTTTGGCAATGTTGCCAGCTGCCTGGCTTAGAGGCACTCTGCATTTTTCCTTTTTTTTTTTTTTTTCCCCCCTACCAGGACTCAAGCCAACACTAAGCCTATGCCAACACTGACAATACCCAACTGAAGTTGCAAGACACATAGCAAAAGTCATGGAAGAAAAGCACAGAACAGTAATGAAGATCCTAAGCCTACATAATCCCACCTGTAACAAGTATCCTTTGTGACTCATTGAAATCCATGCTATTATGGCTCAATGGAGGATGTGGGCAAAGCCTCTGAAACCAGGATGCATACCTGATTTTGAAATGCCTATTCTGGTGCCACTTAGCAGGCAAAAAACTGCCTCCACCAGCATTCCCTCTGTCCCACTCACTGGTGTAAGGCATCAGGGAAGACCTGATGTTAGTCCAGTGGTCTGTCAAACTTGCTCAGCCAGTCTACAGACTGATTTTGGGGTCACCTAAATAGAGGTTTGCTTTTTAAAGCAGACAAGACTGAAAAATTTAGACGTACACAGATCTGCTGCAAAATTAAGAAAATAAATTTCAGCAACATTTTTAAAACCCCAGCCCTACTACTATATCCAACAAAAATACCTCAGTCTCTAGTACTGTTTGCCTTGAAATGGCACATGCTGGGGAACACTGCCATTATGGCTGATAGTGATTTAAACTAGGCAGATTGAAACAAAACATAGTGGAATCAAGGCTTTGAATTAGAAGTAGCAGAAACTATTTCAGGGCAAATCACTCTCTTACCTCTCTTACTGGGATAATAATGGAACCAAAGTAGCCAGAAGTTTTATTTGATTCTACTCAATGCATACATCTGACATATGTTCTACTTCAGATATTCTTAAATGGCATTTTACTGAACTGATGGACTGTATTAGAGTTCTTAACAAAACTGAAACTTAATCATTCTCTGTATTTCAGTCTACTGACGAGGGAGAAGAATGTTCCCAGCAACTCTATTCATCAAGTTACCTGCATTAAACAGATTTTGACTGAAGTATGTGTCTCATCACCATTTCTAGCAATATCTTTTATTATTTTATGAGCTGAAGCCTTTGTCTTGTATTTCACATGTGCAGCGATTAGTGCAACAGTCAGTTTCAGTATGAATCCCAGATTCAAAGCTTCCTTTGGAAATATATCAATTAGTGAATAAAACGGTGATTAGGTTTGGGCTTTTTTTTTTTTTTTAGGTAATTCCTCCTTTTAACAGTACCAAAGTGACAGCTTGCCCATCTGAGGGAAGAAAGCTGTGCACCCACTTTCCCAATACCCATTTACAGGGCCATGCTTTGCTGAAAATGGGTGAAAAGAAGTGCTTGCCACTCAGGTATGGCCATATCTCTGCTGTTACTGTTGCACTGTGACATTATTTGACAGACGCTTGCCTGGGGACACAGCACAACTCAGCTAATGTAGGATTTATAGTGACTACCTGCACTTCCTATAGATATTCCTATATTAGTATATATCTTCCCAATTAATGACTTAATAACTTCATTATTAATTTACTGGATGTGCATGCCTCCTAAAAACATTACAATCCATTAGCTTTGATATTGAGCTGCAGAGGGAGGATGTTAGCAGCACTACAATGCACAGCTGTCCTGTATCTGTATTTTCTATTTGCCTGAAGCCATCGCATCCTTGCAACTTTCTGTATAACAAAAACAAGTCACATACACATTGCAACTACCAAGAAAATTAATGTGCTTTTTTTACTGCAACATTTCTAATAATACTGAGCAATAGAAATTAGTATTTTAAAAAATCTACGTTCTATGTTGAAATAAACAAATCCTGATTAATTAATTTAGCCAGTTTTGTTCCAACCAAAGTCTGGTTTGTGGAATGAAGTTTTAAACTATTATAATTCTTGTCAAATTAATACTAGCTCACATTAGACTACTTATTACTTAAAAATATTTGCTAATTTGTTAAAATCTACTATTCCATGCAATATGTCACTTTGGAAAAAGTAGGAACAACTGATTTATGTAAGCAGAAACCAGCATGAGACATGGCATGTATTCCTTGCCTTCCCTAAGTGCTATAGAACATAATTAAGATATTTATAAATGTGAGTATAAATAAGGTAAGAGATTCTAAAACCACTTAAAAGTCCCTAACATTCCTTTTTTTCTAAGTATTAAAGACAGCACCAATAGCTAAACATTTTCCAGTACTCTAACCCTGCAGAAACTTCTAACTATGTGAAGACTGTCTTGCACCCTTAATCCTGTGATCCAAGCCTACTGAAATTGCTCCCAGGTGTATAAAGTCTATCTGCTTGGGTCCTAAGCTGGCATTAGCCACAAAAGGATATCACACTTTTTTTAATAGCAAAAACAATCTTGGATTTAGTTCAGTTAGATATTTAATAGTGGGATTTGCCAGACCATCACTGAAGACACTAGTTCATCTTGTCGCTGCTGCTTGGTCTTCTTGTTCACTCTTCTGTGTCCTTGGCCACCAGAAATTACTAATACTGAACTTGCTTTCATTTTCTTAGCTTTCTGTCTTTTACTTTTAAATGAGATATTTTGATCCTTCAAAAGCTCATAAATGTTACTGTCCTCTGGTCTGTGTTCTAGGGAACTTGATCCATGAGACAAAGTAAGGGATCCAGAAGATGATGACAAGTCACTTCTTTGTGCAATGGACCCTGCTGAATCCCCCAGCCAAACTGCAGTGTCCTGCGTGTTACTAAGGGAAGAGCCTGGTCTTTCACTGTGCAGAATGTTCTTTTGGTCATCGTCCTTAGGTTCTGAGCCAGGAGGGAGGCTGTTCCTCAATTTGTTTCTGTTCTTCTTGTTTATAGATGTAGCCATTACAAGAAACTTGACTGGGCTATTGTGTGCATGGTATGACACCATTCCTCTTCCTGGAGCCAAAAGAAAAGACACAATTAAAGAACATTATTTCTCAGACCACAGTGTTCTACCATAATTAGTTCATGAAATTTGCTCAGAATAGCATAACTCCTAAAGCCCTATTACATGCATCCAGTCTTTTGCCTTGTGTGGACACTATTTACAGAAAAAAATAAGTACAAAAATAATGTTCTACCACAAGTGTTTTAGGACTAATAAATCCTAAATTTCATAGGATTCATATTTCATGCTGAAATACAGCATATGAACTTTAGATTATGTACTTTTGTGCTCTGTTCTCACTACGACATGATCACAGAAGTACTGCTGACTTTTTAGCTGGCATCAACACAAATGTAACACTGAGTTTTCTCCATTAATCCCCACCTATTTTGTGTATCTTAAATCAATCCTGTTCTACCTCTGTACCTCTCCAGAACAGTATAAGAACATCTGTTTCATTGCAGCAGACCCATCCACACTGTAGAACAGGAACTAAAACTCATCCTTTTGGTTGTCTAGTTACCATTACAGATTCATAAGTAATTGACTGAACAATCATTTTTTCCTTTTTTTTTTTTTTTTTTTTTTGATTTTATTAATGGGGTTACTNTTTAAGAATTTAATCAGTGGGATACTGTGGTACAAGGAAGATTTTCACAGTGCAAATCATTAGAATGTATGAAAAACAAATTGCACATGGCCAAACTGAGAAGTTGTAACAATACCAATAGATGTGCCTTTTACAGCAAAAAAAAAAAAGGGGGGGAGAAAAAAAATTGAGTTCTACCAAGTAAGTTACAATATGAAAAAGAGCTAGGCTAGCAAGGGGAAAAGCCCACAAACCCTATAGATCACTACATCCATCCCTAACTCCCAAATGCATTTCACGTTATAAGAAAACACATTCTGCTTTTACAGGAAGTACAATCATGAATTATCACTATTGGAAACATAATGGGAAAAGCCACAGTTTTTAAATTCAAAATACAGTTATCAAAGACTATAAAAACAGATCTCTAAATGTAATGTTGCTAGATCTGTGAAATCTGACAAATCTTGATCCCAGATAAATGCAAGAATATATGACATAAACCAAAATAATAAAAACAGAAAATGAAAGAATGAGAGATTTTTTTATTCTGCAACTATGCATATTCTTGTAATTGCATTTATTTTCACCTAAGATAGGCTCCAGGTTTTTACAAAGCATTTATCCTGTGTCATACCAGATTATTGCTGCGTATTTTGCTGAACACAGAGGATTTAATTTTCATTTTGTGAAGTTACGTAAGCTTTTTATTTTCCCCCTGGAGGAAGCTGCAAACAGCTTGCCTCATAAAATCTGCTAGCTTCCCTCTGCAACACAGAAGCTTGAGCAGAATTCTGAATCCAAAACATTGTAGAAAAGCCCCTATTAAACACGCTTTTAAAACCTTGCTTCTGCTAGTAGCTTAAACCTTTGTATAGTGATATAACAGCATTCGTGTGTTTGTATTTCAAATGGGGCAATATGAAAGCAACTCATAAATACATCTCTCCAGAATGCAAAAACCTTGACCACTGTTAAAAAAATGAAATATATACCCTCATATATTCCAAGTCTTCAGTTTGGGGGAAAAGGGAACACAACCAATTTATTAAAAAACCAGTTAGACATGCTCATTTTTCAGTATCTGTGCCTCTAAACCTAATGCATCTATATTCCCTAAATCCAGAAAAAAGACTGTCTGTATTCTCTTCTCGTCCCCATATATTTGGCTGTAGTCCGACAGGATTAATGCCTATCTCTTAAAGAAAAACAGTTGCCTCCTCTCAAACAACTGAGACAAAACTAGACAAGTATCTGGATAATACTGTAAAGCTCAGAAAGAACAGCAAGTATAATTTCATCACACAGCTCTAGCTTTTATCTAAACAATACATATAATTTGGTAGGTTCACTTAAGTTACTGGCAGCAGAGAAGTGACATCTTCAGTACTGGGTCTGTTTGAGAAATTTCACTCACCAGTTACTTTGGGAATCCCCTGCAAGCGTGGCACTGGTAGCGCTACTATTATACCCAGGTTTGTTCCAACCAGCAATAAGCCATGGCACACCAGGAGGCTGGTCACAGAGACACGCTGCTGCCCTGGGGAGTGTAGCAAGTGCTCCGTTACTGAACAGTGATGGCCTTTGCCTAGATCAAAGCAACTTCAGGCAAACACAATCAGCTGTACCATTTCAATTCAGCAAAGCACTCATCACAAAGGGAAATATTTTGCTGGGTTATGGAGTTACACTTTACATACACGACAATTTAAATATTATTGAACTTCTGAAGCATTCTGCCCTAAATCTCTGAACCACAGCATCTAAAGGTAGATACAGACTGTCTCTACAAATGTACTTTTATCAACAGGCTATGTTTGTATATTCCCAATAACAAAATTGAAAAGCATTTCACTTCACAATACCCAGTAACACTCTATACTCAAGACTCAAGGCTGTTCATGATTACTTTTTTCTCCTAGTTTTTAATCTGTGAAACTCTATCAGCAGTGCTGTGTCCACCTGTCTAAGTTTGGGTCCCCGCATACAAGAATGGCACTGGCATATTGGAAGAAGTCCAATGGAAAGCAACCAAGATGATCAGGGGACTGGAGATATTAAAGGAAGTGGTGTCTGCACCTACCTGATGGAAGGATGCACAGAAGACAGTCAGACTTTATCCACATGTGCACCGTGATATGATAAGACACAACATGCTCAAACTTAGAGCATGGAAAAATTGTATTCTACGCAGGGAAAAGCTGCATCACCATAAGGGTGGTCAAAAACTGCACTGGCTTGCTCAGAGAGGTTGTGGGATCTCCGTCCTATCTAAAAGTATTAAGAATTTGGCTGGACAAGACCTTGAACAACCAGGTCTAATCAGGCCTTCTTCATGAAGGATGAACAAGACTGCCTCCAGAGTAAGTTCCAATCAAAATTACAAATGATTCTATCTATGGTTTTCTACAACACTATTTACAGGATTGCTACTTTTCTAGTGAAAACAACGTAATTTTTGGTTTCAATGCTGACTAAAAATATGTTTGGTTCTGTTTAAATGGATTTTCAAAATGGCCTTGACAAGCTTCAGAAACGGCAACTATGATCTGCCCAAACTTTTGCCCAAGTTTATGGGGAGGAGCATTTAAACTCTGCTTGAAGATCAAAGAGTTTCAGGTTCAAAACATACACATTCTTGGATTTATTATTAACTCTACATGTAAGAGAGCAGTCATTCCATCTTCATCATAGCTCTCAAACTGTGAATCACTTCATCAGTAGGTCGAGAATTTGAATTCCACGTTTGATTTAACTTGAGTGAACCCTCATGTTCAACACTTTGGAGAAGGATCTTAATTATGGTGTTTCCCAAATGAATGCATTTTCTGTCTTGTCCCTTGAAGCTGAGCTAATTTACATCCAAGAATATATGAATTACAGACTCACTGGGAAAGCAGGGAAAGAGCAGCTTGACAGTCACCCAAAGCACTTGACTGGAATAGAGGAGGCAGACCACAGTCCAAGTCCTTCCTCACAGAACTTTACAAAACCAAAATATTAACCCAGGAATGATGTGTTTTAAGAAACTCACATAGGGTCTGATCTGGAATCCAAAGTCTGTCTACCTAAAAGCACATCCTAAAACACCCTAAAGGCACAATGATTAGGTCATCCTGGTCAGGTGTAACAAGGACAAGTTTAAAAGGCTCCATCTACTTGTGCAGACATTCAGAGACTACTATGTTGAGTTCCACGAACTGTACGTGTTTATGCTGGTAGGATGCATCATCCCTCCTCAGCTAAATAAGCAAGGATAGTCTATGTTGTACAGAAATTACAAACATTTTGAACCTTTTTTGCCTTTTCAATGGGCTTGTTGTTTAGTTGGGTTTCGTGTTAGGTTTTTGTTGTTTTGGCTTTTTTGAGATATTAATGGGATTAATTTAGTTTCCAAAACAAAGCACACAAAGGCACTCCTTCAGCACAAAAGAAATCACAACAGTAATGCCCAAACACCTCTGTGTTCTGGAGTTTTCAAAAATCAGTATTTGAATTCTGTGATTTAGAGCTCAGGCTTGCTCAAGTTATTTATGACATGTGAGTCCTCTCCTACCACTTGTACTACAGCAAGTGCAAGCTAAGCTTAGCTTAACTTAGAGCTTGTTTTACAAACTACACAATACTTGAGTACAATTTTTTAACTTTTAATATTATCAAAAGCTCCAAGTGCACTGTTGCCTCTCAATCCCCTGCAGAAGCAAGATGCTCGTATTTTTAAACAATAGAACTTTAATGCTTATTAAGCATTTAAAAGAAAACATTATATTCATTATTTCATACTCCAAACCTGAAGCAACTTTTAGACAGTAATTTTTACCCGGCAAATATGTGTTACTCTTTCCATAGATAAAACCAGCAAATTATCAGCCACCAACTTAGAATCTTAAACACTGAGCACAACCTAAAGCATGAAACAGCTACAGCAAGGTCAAAACAAAAATGGCTTGCTGTGAGATCTTGGAAAAGCAGGAAACATCTGCATCTGAGAAGATACTTTAACATAAAACAACTAAAAAAAATATATATAGATTTTAAAAAAGTACTAACTTAAAGCATTAATTTATCTGCTAGCCAAGGTTTGAAATTATATTTATCTTTGTTATTTTCTGACTTTTTGTTCTGATATATTTCAAATTCAGAGGAAAATAGTCAATCCAATTCCCCATAATGTGTTATGCAATAAGCAGACAAATTAATAAGTTAAGAAGGGAAAATGATAAACACATTCTAAAGCCAATAAAATACTCGTCTTTAAATAGCAACTTTTAGATCACACTGTCCCAATGAGGAAAAAGCTGTTAAAACCTGTAAAATAATCTGACCAAGATCTTGACTTTACAAGAACTGAAGCCAATAATTAAGTGTATGGTCTGCTCTGTGTTCACCCTTCTCAGGTCTCCATTACAACAACGACCAGAGCTGGATAAATCCTCATAGATCTTAATTCAACCCCAATTTAGGTGCAAGGACATTGCTGCATGGCCTCTTACATGGCCGTGCTGCTCCTACAATGTAAAAAACCAGCCCACTGTACTGATCTGCTGGGCTGACCTAAAGTTTTCTCATTTTTTTATCATTTCCCAGCAGTGATCATAAAGCAACTGCCTTTCATGGTCTGGCACCTGGCAGGATGGGAAAAAAGCAACCTGTAAAGCCTCATAGTAGGGTTGGTTTTCCATAGAGAGGAAATTATACTTTTTTTTCTTTGCTTTTGCCATCTGTTTCCAGGAAACACACATGCCATTAGAGGATATATGGATATAAACAGAATATGGCAAGTTAAGCAGAAATCATCTCTTTGTTAAACAGGTAACCTGTCATAATCCATATGAGAAATGAAGTATCACGATCACAGTACTTACAGTAGTCTCTTTAAAAGGGCAAATTCTTTTAGAGCTGAGAGCAAAAACATGTTTAAGGATGTTCTTTAATAAAATACATGACTGTGACTATGAAAAAACAAGCGGTCTGTTTGTGTACAGTATGATTTATTTTGGTGTGAGCTGCAACAAAAGGCTGGTGAAAAACTTTGTTGATCCTTCAGCTACAGATCACAAAATTTAAGCATAAACTTGCTCTACAAATGACATATGCTGTACTAGTGAAGTGTGAGAATTTGTCTTTAAATGTTAATAGATTTCTCTGCTGCTCAGTATGCCCTCTGTTAAGATAACAGAGCTGTGCTTGGGGTCCTTAAAAGCAATCCAGCTGTACTGTGAATCCACAGTGAACTGGGCAGTGAAATACACAGCTAGCTGGAACTACAACAATGATTATGTTCTTCCTCTCAACCATTCTCTTCCTGTCTCATCTGGCATTTGGTCTTTCATTACAGAACACAATCTTGTTATATATTATTAAGAAATATTTTTGATGATATATGAAGTAAAGGTAGTGCAGACCAGTCCAGACTAAATGTGGATAAATGTCTATCCCACAGTCACCTCTGTGACCCTGGTTTCATTTCCAGTCCTGCATTCCTACACACAAACTTTCCACAGCTCCAGAAAGTGAGAGCCCTCCAACCTCCAGTACTCAGAAGGGGACTGGCACAGACTTTAAATTACCTCCAGGAGGTAAAAGAATTTGCCAGACACAGTTGGCTTTTTTGCATTAATAAACTTCACCAAATCATAAGGTCAATCGCCTCTGTGCCATTTCACTCCCCTGTGATTCTGTCCTTTACAAGATGGAGAGCTGTGATATTTAAAACTGTCTTCTCCTAAGAATAAAATTGGGGAAATTTAATGCTATGAGAACCATTATTAAGCTTATGAGACCCTCCTACTCTGCTTAGTTACTGTAGTTATCTTTTAAGTACAGTACTGTGATTCACAGTAACCAATCCTAACAGTGACAATAAGTTTTTCTTTCACTTGTACTGTATAACAACAAAACAATTTCCTTAACTTAATGAAGCAACATTCCTTTTATTTACCTTACTTTAAGTGAAGACATAGATGACATCTCTAGGTAGTCTATTGGGACAGTATTACATATTGTTACTTCTAAAATCCTAGGAAAGGAAGTCCCGCTTCTTCAAAGTTATACAGAGATCTTGCAACTTTTTATATGTCTCTTCTTAAGACTCTTAGCAATATTTTTACACCAATTTCTTCTCTCGTTTCAACACGTGAATTTTTACTTATCTGTTATTTCTGCATATTAAGGAACTTCTGTTTAATTTCAGAAAGTTAACAGAGCCGTTTCCTTTCAAACTAAATGTCATAAAAGTCTCTCATGAAGGCAAATACATGTATTGTAAATACACAGCTATTTCACCATGTTGTAATTCAGTTTCACTTTGTTGGCTTTTTATCCTTTTTTCTCTCAGTATATACTATACAGAACTTGATTTTTCTTTTGCTCCTTTTAGTTCCAAAACTGCTGCTTTAGTTCTTACTGCTGCTTTATTATGTAAACCTCCTACTACTCTGTATTTTAGCTTTTGTTGTTGCAGCATTTTTGAGATCATATAAACAGGCCTGAGATCTGCTGCTAAATAATTGAAATTCAGTTCATTTTTAGAAAGGAGTCTCGCTTTGAACATATGCTATAATAATGTCCTAATCCCAAAATAACTTCCATTTCCATTCACTGGTGTGCTTTCTGTGAAGACACTGAGGAAAAAAAAAAAGGAACTAAAATGGCTAGGAATGACACCAAGGAACTATAATTAGCTAAAACTCCTTTACAAAAATAATAATATGTTATATCAGCAGTTTTATTGCCATGGCAATGAACACAAAGCTAAATTTTTGAATATTTTTATATGCAGAAAATACATATAAGGGAGTTCTTACTTCCCATTTTCCCCCCGCTATGAACAGTAGAACATACTAAAAGTTAATCTTTTTACAACTGATCTTGATTTCTTTGCACAATTCTGATGAATTCAATCTAATTATCTATTTAAAGGCAGGTGATTTGCTGCTGTTCAGTGCTGGAGCTACAGTCAAACACCACATGTTAAGAAGAACCTTGTCTAGAACATGACAAACAGACCAAATTTATAATGGAGTTTTATTGCAAAGCTAATGTTATCTGAAAGAAAACATGGTAAAAAGACAGACACTGAAAAAGTGAAACATTTTAATGTAAGATTTATACCTAACTCCTGTGAGAATATAAATATAATCTCTGTGTGGGAAGAACTGGCTTCAGTTAGAAAAACTAAGCAATAAAGCTGGCACATGCATTGCCCATAAAAACTGCAGAAGTTTGGTCTATTCCAGTCTACAAACAGGGAGAGACAGAAAGAATGGTTGTCCACCCATGGATACCTCATGCTCAGCCATGCCAGTACCACTTTTCTGTCTCCCTCCTCCCAGCACGGCCCCAGCTCCCACCTGATGTGCTTGCTGACGCTGAGGTCCTTGCCACTCACTTGCTAAACTGATACAAGCCATTTCAACTGCCTATTGAACAGCTTCTGGCTTAAAACACATAAAGAGCTTGAATTTTTAAAATTTTATCCTAACAACCACAGGTTAGATTTAAGACTAATAATTTAATTCAACAAATTAGAGCTCTGGTCAGCAAAACACTGAACACACTCCGAAATGGTAGCACGTGAGTGGTTCAGCTGAGTTCCCTGGATCTACTGATATGACTAAAATTAAGGCAGTGTTCCTTTGGTCCAGATCCTAGGCAAAATGATTCCATCATGTGCTTGATTCTAAGGTTCCAAAAGAAAATGCTAATCTCTGCAAAGTAAACACAATTTCATGACAGATTACATTGTCCAGCTGTTTCTCAGTCACACAAAAAACATGACCAAACAGAAGAATCCACTTGCTTATCTATCTAATTACATTGACAACCTCTAAGGAGAAGAGCTGTTACTCAACCAGTTCACTGCACACATTGTTCACCAGGGCAGGAGATGGACTATGACTTACTAAAGCAAATAGTCAGGAGACACTTATCAGACTCAAAGTCCGAGACAAACCTTCTGATTCTGGCCTGATCTACAGCATTGGAGAACAACAGGGATAAAACTAAAATGTTACCACATGATGAAATTCAGCTACCTGGCAACATATTGTGAACAGGTGTGGCAATGTTGACATCCTGGAGGTGTTTCAGTGTCTCCGTGTGGAACAGTCGAAGAGTAGATCCAGATGTGAAGGCAATCCAGACTCCCACTCCAGCCACAGCCATGTGAGAGATTACCATCCCTTCCTCTTGATGGGCTTCAAAATGGTTCTGCAAGAAAAACAAGGGCTCTGTGGGGAGATGCAAGTCAAGGATATCACTCAACCTTTCTTACCAGCTTTTCAGTGTAACCATATCTCCATCCTCTTTGACAAGGACAATGCTTCCTCTGTCTTGCTCAGGATATGTCCTGATAGCCACATATTATGTGTTCATTTCCCTGGGATTTTTTTTTTTTTAAATATATCATCATTACTATAGAAGAATTCTCAGCTCTTGAGCCAAGGTTCCACCTAACAACAGAGTAACTCTGATTTTCTGTTTTTTAAAAATATTGCATGATAGAGGCTGGCAAGCCCAAAACAGCTCAGACTTAAAAGGATTTTGCATTTCTTTTTTTTATACTCCTTTGGGAAAACTACCACAGCTGTACTTTTATCTACAGCAGAACTTCTATTTCAACAATAAAAATATACTTGTCTTTTGTTCAGCCAGGGGGCCTTTTCATAACAAGAATAATAGAATGTAATACAAAGTCATATTTAGAAAGCAGAGTGTTTAAGAATATAAATACACAATTATTTGCTCAATTACACACATAACAATGTCAGCCTTAATATTGCAGTTTGGTTTTTGATGCTTCTGAATTTCACAAGTATTAGGTATTTTGTTTTCCTGTCCTTCAAAGAATTGATGCTTCTCATTATAAAAGCCAAAATCCTCTTTCTAAATGTAACACAACACTTTGAAAATAGACCTTTTCCATTGATCTAGTGCCAGTTACAACCTGTCTCCAGGAAGGCAGAATACTTTCTCTCTGTATGTCACTCTTAACATGTGAGATAAAGCTGTATTAAAATTTCTTAATCATTAACAAGTAGGAGGGATTTCCCCCCCCCCCCCCCC
>VXAX01006302.1:391855-487971 GCA_013399835.1 Leptocoma aspasia
CTCATAAGAGTGTCTCTGAAGCTGAACACAGCCTTTTATAGTTGTGCCAGCTATTATCAGAAAGCCAGTCTGATAAACACAAAACTTACTTAGCTAAATAAACGACAAACTGTTCCTTGGATAAAAATCTCTTGCTGTGGGGTATGGAAGTAATAAGTGCTGTAATATTCACTTAATGTATTATATATTCTTTATTACATTTGCAGATAAAATGCAGAAGTACCTCCTCCTTCCTTGTGAAATACACTTAAATTTTCCAAGTGTTATAATTAAGTTACATTTTGGCTTTTTTTTTTCATTAAAATCTAAATATAATAGGGTTATAGATATATTGTCCAAATTTTCCATCAAAATTCAACTAACAGGCTAAGATCAGAGACAAAGAATAAAAATTTAGGATTTCCACAAAGCATAACTTTTGGTATTACGTTTAGTAAGCAATTAATTTTTTTCATACTTTATTACTGCACAAATTATTATTTTCACTGAGAAATTTGCAGTTTAAAGAGAATGGGAATTATTTGAGAATGGGAATTATCTGTATTTTTCATTTGTCAATATTATTCTTCAAATGTTTAGTTTTTAGTAAATGAACAGAATTTTCTCTTCAGCTGTCAGGCAGTGGTTCAGTTTTTGAGTGTTCCTGTATTACCTTTGGATTCTTTGAATAATAACACTGCAGAATGTAAGGTAAGCAACTCTGGCAGGCACATTTATATTCACTGATTTCCTCAAGTAACCAGTATTCATTCATTACCAAATGATATACACAATTTGAAAATCATAAAATTTGTTCAACAGAAGAATTTATCCATAAAAAACATCTTTAAAAGTCAGAAACAGCCCTTATGACTAGATTTGCTGATATTCTCATCATGCATGTTCGATTGCAAAAAAGATTCTAAAATATTTACTTTGTTTATAGACTCATACATCCCTACACTGGTGACTAACTGGCTTTTGAGAACTTCTAGGAGATAGACCTACGGCTGCTAAAGCAAACTGACCAGCAACATGCACTCTTTGAAATTAGAAGAAAAACGAAGAAGATTGTAAGAAAAGAATTTTCTCTGGAGTGATCTGACCACAGCTGACAACTATGTTGGTACCACTGAAAACAACTTGCACATGCATTTTTGTCACATTCCATTTTTACCAGCCAACTCATTATACTCCCACTTAAGTCTGTCCTGCCATTTGTACAGCTGTCTGCTGGAACACACAGACCCACTTGAAGTAAAACTGTATACTGCAAACATGACAAGACCTGTAGAAAGAACTGTTCTTCTCATTGAAAAGGTCTTCTAACATGGAGCAAGAACATACCCCAAAACTGCACCTTCTTACGCATAAATTTTTGCACAAAGGATAGCTTTGACATCTGTTTCAATTACATGTCTATCTGAAAACCAGTGAGCTGGTCTTTTACTTCTAATTTTCTTTTCTTTTTATAACAAAAAAAACAGATACAAAGGAACAAAGATGTCTTCTTTCTTTTGTTATCAAAAGAATTAAACTTCATTTTATTTTTCTCATTTAGTTTTCATACCTACATTCCTCTCTATTCAAAGCCTGGCTTTTCCCCCTCAGGCTCTCCCATTCTAGCTACAGCAGCACAGGAGCTGCAGAAGGCATTGTGGATGCCACAGCCCAATGCAGCTCACCAGTGTTCCAGCAGTGTGAGACATAGCAGAGCCCTTCTTTTGGTGCTCACTTACACCAAACAGCTGCACCAAGAGATGAACCATTTCTCCAACTTCAGGTGAAGAGAATAATGGGTGCCATTACCCTCAACATCAAACAAATGTCTTGCACTGCTTTAAAGAAGGTACTTGGGCAACACACATTCATGTATAGGGATTTTCATTATTTTGTTTACTCAGCTGAACATTTCAGTGTAACCTCTGTATAGATAGCAAGGTTTTAAAAACAAGAAAAAACAGACTAGGATAGAATGACACTCAACCTTATTCTATTAAATACTCTGGCACTTTCTGAAGTTTTGAAACAAGCACAAACTGCTTTTGCAGAGTACAAGGAGCTCCAGGCACAGAGACCATTACAGGATGTAGGTCTGTACCCAACAGCAATACAACTGTCAGATCTAGGGTCAAAACTAAGTGACAAATTTCTTCTTCACAGAAAGAGGATCAGAGGATGTAATTAATATATAACAGCAATTGATGCATTTCTCATGTGTGCCCTGCCAAGGATCTTGAGGCATTGTGCCAGTTTGGGGCATTGTGCCAATAAAGGACATTGCCTAAAACATTCTGTTACAGTAACATATCATTAGAACGAGTGAATTGAGAATCTTACCCATATCAGAGGAGGGAAAAAAGCAGAAGTGAGTAATATCTAAATCCAATACACACAATGCCAAACCTGCTCATTTACTAAAAAGTATTAAAGAAAGAAAAAATCTTAAATAAAGGTCTTAGCAAAGGAGGCATGGAATGAGATTGTCTTCAAGGATAATGTACTTAGCAAATGCACAGTTAAATATGAGGCACCTGTGAAGCAAGGACAAGTTTAAAAAATAGTCTTGATTATGCTCATGGACTTGCACAAACATGGCCTTAAAATCTGGCCAGATGCCTTTGAAGATAATGTACATGGTGCAGAGCACATAGTATGCATGCATGACAGTAGCAATGAAGTAGCAAGCAGCTGGACTGCAGTATACATGGAATATCTCCACATTAAGTATATGGAGATATAAAGGAGTTCAGTAAAGAGGGAAGAGTAACAGGTGAGCCCTGTACAACACTTGGATTCCTGCTGATAGAGTGAAGTTCACATTTATGCAAAAGATCTTGATCAAATCATTACAACTAACTTTCAACAAGAGAGAGCACAGAGGGAGAACAAACATTTCCTTGCTGCTGCTTCCCCTCATAGCAAAGATTCTGCTCTTCACAAGTAAGGAAGAGGCAGCTCAGATGTTAAAATATTTGATATAGACAGAGTTTAAATTGCCTCATGCATTGTATAATATTGAAACAATATTGCTAGTGAACATGGGAAGGACAACATAGCAGATCACTTTTGGAAACTTAAACCTAGGAAGTTATCAGAACAGGTCAGGTCACTAAGTAGGCAGCAACACTGAAAACATTAGTGACCTGTTTAGTCTGGTGAGATGATGAAAAAAAGATCAGTATGTCTTAATACAGAAGCAACAGAAAATCATCACTTGCTCACAGTTCTGTGAAGAAGATGACATGCTGTGCCATGGATATTTGTGTGACATAAAGATGATGACCCTCAGCCAGACGTACAGAAAGTCATCATGATCTTGAACAGGATTATTTATATTGAAAAAACATTACTCAACCCATATGCACCATTTCTTATATGTTGCTTGCTGCAGCACTTATTGTGTGTGGAACAGACCTATAATAACCTGAGCTCTGAATACAACAGATGGCATTGTTGAGAAATGAGAAGAAACCTCCTGTGATGCGTTTGTAGGAAAATCTGTAGTAACAGCTGAAAAATTAAACTGCCATGTCTGAGAGATATTGGTAAAGTACTTGTTATTTTATGTCTCCAAACTTCTGTTTTCAACACTGCAGTCCATGACATTTTACTGTATTATGACAGAGTAAGCTTTAAACATTCTTTAATCCTCCAAGTTTGTTTAACTCTGGGTTTGTTCTCCTCTGCCAAAACAGCCCAGCATAGCCCAAAACAGCCCATACCACCTGACTTAAGAAAAGCTTTGTTACAGAATTAGGCCAGACTTGCTAAACTTGTTTACAGACATCTGGCTGTATGTATCCAGCCTCACACAGGAACAACCTGGCTGTGATTTCTTACCGTTTTCCTAGAGAGAATCTGAGAGATTTTACCAACGTCTGTAGAATAGCAACCATGTGTCCCAGAGGCTGTGAAACTAACAAAAGTCCATTTCAAGCACCTATCCAAATCACTCATCCAAAATCTTTCCCTAATCATACCATTCAAACTATCAACAAAACAAGCCTTAAAGAAAAGCAAAGTAGGAGAATATACGATCCAAGCATCTTATTAGATGAAACAAATCTCTCAGAAAATGCAGAAAAAGACAGAGGAAATAAGGATGTTAGCTATTTCCCTGCAAACCCATGACAGTGACTCACAGAATCAATTGTACCAAACAGACAATTGTTGGGAGAAAACACGATCATCAAAGAAAAAAAATGCAGCAACAAAGCACACAAAGGAGGCTGTGAGCTCATCATGACTCCTGTTTGAAAAAACTTCATGGCTGTAAACATCATGCAATTCAGTGACACTCTATTGTAGGTTGAAAGAGAGGTTGAACTCCTGATGTTTCATCAACTCTCAACTTTGGACGACCAAGATGTTCTTTTGGTGAAAGCTGTAATTTTGACAGAAATAAGGGCTTAACATTTTCTGGAAAATGTGGTCACAGATGTGAGTTTGAACCCTTAACACTCTTCTCTCATTCTGTAAAAGCCGGCTTTTGTGTGACTATTCATCAGAAACTGCTCTTATGCAAATAAAATTTTTGTAGGCCACCAAGAAGCAAAACTCTGAAAAAATATACTATGAAATTATCACAAGGTACAAGTAACATCTAATTATATAGACACAGTCTCTTAGTTCAACCACCTTCTGTAATTATAACGAAATTCCTATAGGCACCCACTTCTCTGCTGCCTTACCTCAGATTTCATTTTTAAGAAAATCTCTTGCCCCAAATACTCTATAATTTCCAAGCACCTTATGGAAACCAGTGGGCAGCAAGGTCTGATGAGACATCAGCAGAGAACACAACAGCAGAATTACAAACTAAGGAAGTGAGATTTAAAAGAACTGAGACCACGTTCAATAAAAAGCTTCCTGAATCATGATGCTTCTTAAACACATTTTCATCTTTAAAATTTCACCACTTATACCCTTAAGCATAATAGGTGAGCAATGCTTTTTAAAGGGTTTACCTCTATGGAATGTGTCACAGTGCTGATTATAAAAATTTGTCCACCACATGCAGCCCAAATGGTCTCCTCCATCACAAGCAGACTTCTAACAGGCAGAACCCCCAATTTAACTATCTTCTGAGGTTCCGTGTTCCATGTCCCATCTTCAATAAAAAAAGGAAGAAAGGTTATGCACAACCAAATGGTGATCTTTGCTTTAAAACAGTTCTGAAAAGTCCACTGCTTGAATTTCTGCAAGTTGCCACTTCAAGCTACACTGTGATTTGTGTATGGTTTACTTGTAGCTTCCAGGGTAAATCTGTAAGGATAAAACAACATTAAGGAGAAAATCCAAACCTAAGTACTCATATATCTGTCAACAGAGCAAATTTTATTTAGATTAAATGATAATTCAGGAATACCACATTGCTGTTCTGATACAACTGCTTTCCTTTCCAGAGGAAATACAGTCAGAAACCCATGCCTGACACAATTGTCTCCAACTCAGAAGGAGCTCACAGCCAACTTATTTCAAGATGAATCAACTTCTAACTAGGACAGAGTCATCCTTCATGTGCAAAGTAGTCAGGAAGATTTTTACTGTAGGCTCTAATGAGTGCAGACCACTGTCTAAGAGCATTTTGATGGAATGGACCTTTCTTGCTGCAAGATGCTTCATTTAAGACAGAAATTAAAACAAAAAAAGAAGAAATTAAAACTTGGTCTTGTGCCACATCTTCACTTCTCTTACTTTCTCCACTAATTATAAAACACACAGTGTTTTCTTTGGACTGCATTTAGCAGATCTAAATTAAATGATGCATGTGTATGTAGCACAATCAGTTATTCAGAGAGGTTCTGGTAAGAACTTCATGCTTTCACCTACTGCTGTGGTCACTCTCAATTGCCATCTCTTTGAAACAAGGACTAGCAGATTATTTATCCCCAAATTTAAGAACCAGCAACATAGGCTTCTTGAAACAGTTGCACCTTTATCTTTCATATATACAAATTGACATATTAAGTATGTCAATAATAATTTTAATGTTTTCATATTAGTTTATATATTGTAAGTGCTCATTGACTAGTCTCAAAAATGACATTTCTATACATCATGATTTATTAATAATATAAAAATCTGTTAAAAGCAACTGGGTTTTACACTGAGATAGAATATTTCAGAAAGCACCATTTCTTTATTGAAAAGCCTTCTTCCTGCACAAGATGCAGAAAAGTTGTCTACTTTTCTGACACTGGTTTCAACTCAGTAACCACTTAAATTTTGATTGATGAGACCAAAGTAAACACGTCTTTAGGCAAGCACTTAAGTACAATTTTTTTCCTTTCCCTCCTGAAAACAAGTGCATCTTCTATTATTTGCTTAGGGAACGGGGGCACAAAATTTCCTGCTTCACCAATAACAGTTGCAACAACAATAATGAGAAGCCTCAATTCTGGAGTACTTTTCAAAATTTCTGTCATCTGCGTGATACAACCTTCACTGAGTCATTCTCAGGATGTGGCTCTCTTCTGAAAGCATCTTTGTAAAAGTGACATTTAGTTTCAGGCTGTCAAAATAATTTTCATTATTTTAGTTTGCATTGAGAAGAGTGCTTCCAGTTATTAGCCTGCAAACTCTCCCAGCAATGTCAGAGTCACTCTGTGTTCTCTATGACTCATATGTACTATTAGTAATAAACAAACTTCTAGAAAAGTTTCCATTCTTTAGCAACCACATTACCCACAAATTAAATTGTAAACTGGAGGCTGCCCATACCCTATGATTGCTGTAACCACTGTAGACAGTGCAAAGTCTTCAGAGAGTGAAGCTGCACATGTGTGTGACACAATTTTCTTTGTGCAAGGGATGCTGACTGCAGAAGTTTAACAACAATCTGTACATGGTACCCTTCTTAGGGATAAACCCTGCATAATACTGGTACATTCCTCCTGTCTTTTCTGAAGGATAAGGACTGTGAGTTTGGGCAAGGAGCAGAGAATACTGAGCAAAAAAGCTATCTTTTCTAGTTATATTTTCACACTGAAACATTAATATAAAACAGAAGTTCACAGAACTTGACAATTCTTTCTCTTAAATAAATTCAAGCTATACATTAATTTATATATAAAGCATAGCTGATACTGAAACAACAGGAAAATACGGATTTTCAAGATCTCAACTGTGGACTCATTTACATTTTGCTTAAATTAAATTTCAAACATCTAATGTGTTTCTTTTTTTTTTTTTTTTTAATCTGGACCTTTATGCCCTGAAGTTCCATGTAACTCCTCAAATAACTAAGCATTAAGCCTTATTAATAATTTTGATCAATGTAAGAAGGTGATTTCAATACTATCAATGTTATAAATACCACCTGAGTAATGAATATCTGATTCAACATATATGCCTAAAAAAACTCAGTTCTCACAAAACCATTTTCTGTTGGTGTGTGTGTTAACACAGTACTTGACAATCCAATTTAAAAATTCTGTAGGATTGGACATAAGAAGAAGGTGAGATACAGGCCTCATGTCTTTGATGTTAGCACCATGATTTCATGAAAAAAACTCTGCAATCCCACGTGATGTATCAGCCCAGGAAAAATCCAAAGCTATCACTCTACCCTATGACCCTAGTCATGTGATAAGGTTATTATCTGGTGCTTTTTCATTTCTTCCAGCAAACATTGCTGTCTTCCAGATCAGACAGCATCTGAGACAGATGAGGGGGAAAAAAGGGTAGAGGGACACTCTCTGGTCTAGTAATTAGAGCAGTGTTCAAAGGATGTGTCAGCTGTGTTCTGGACCCTGCCTCAGTGAATGACTAATTAATTATACAAAGTGGAATGGCACCAGGAGGACATATTAAGCCCTGTGCATCTCTCCTTTCATTTTGTGGCAGCCAGGGAAATCTCTTGAGAGTGGAAAGCATGAGTAAAAATCCACTCAAGCAAGGCAAGGGATTAAGCCTGATAATCCAACATACTTCTGTAAATGCTTTAACCACAGGCTGCTGGCTAAAAGTAAGATCACAACTTCATTTTGCTGACCAAGAATTTTATCACTCATCTCTCAAATTACTTAGCAAGTCTGTGTCTAGCTCACAAGTGGTTTAACACTATCAAAATCACACTTTGAAGAAAACATAATGCTCTTCCTGCCTCTCTCTCCAGATCTCAGCAGACCCTGTTCAATACCTGCCTGCACAGACTTCATGTTTGACACTGGGTATTTCATGTTATCTGTCTGATCCAATGTACATTGCTTCTTAAATCTAAGGGAAAAGAAGCATTATCTCTATCCAACTTGTGTAAACGCCTGCAGATTCAAGACATGCTTATGTAAGTAGTTTCAACAACTGGCACTATCCAGGTACTTAAAATTAGCCACAGCACTTGCAAAAAAGATAAGGAATAGCTTTGCTTGATGCTATAAAATCCTTTGCTAGTTACTGATTAAAATAAGTTTATTTTTTCCTGGCAAAAGAGAAAAGAAGCAAGAAATAGAAGCCAAGGTCAAACTTTTGCCAGCAGAATCTCAAGGCATACTATATGAATTGCAGGTACAGCTTTTTGCAGGAAAGAGATGTGTCTACAAAATCTGACAACAGGGTCAAAGATAGAAATGAATCCAGGGGCTTCTGGAAATCAGATGTCATGTATTTATGTTGTATATAAGATGTCGATATTTGCATATTAGATGAATATTTTTTAAAAATAGAAGGCAGATTTTTGTTGGAACCCAGGGCACTACTAATAGAGCTGTGTTATGTCACTGTGTTATGCCACTATTTTTAATACTCTTTGTAACTCATATTTCTCCAGAATTACATGCCATAGTTTATACACCAGTGTTGAACAGTATCTTGCAATGCATATATCAGGCTATTTAGCTGCATCAAAGTAAGGTCTCTCATGCTTATAAAATATTTCTAAGACTTTAATGTAAAAGGACATTATTTCCATTAGTGCATTTTATTGGTCTTGTGATTTTTATGAATGTGAAAAATTAGTTATCCTTCTATTCACTCAAATTTAATTAGATAGGAAAAGTTTTAAAACAATGTTCATTTTATCTTTCTGTGGTTTGTTTCTATGAAACCCAATTAAGGAAAGTAATATTATTTTACAATAATTTTTAAGAATAGGCTTCCTATTATTAACTTATAAATATTTTAAATATTTCATAATTTTAATCATTGTAATTAGTTGATGCACTCAGGCCTTCACATGAGATAACCTATTAACATATAGTTTATTTCCTCAGAAAGTCTTTTCAAAGTTTGTAGTAGTCTTCCCTTCCTTTATGCTTTCAGTCAAGCTGAACCAAGCAAGCGTTTTTGTTGACAGCTTCCTCTCTTGCTTAGCAGCACTATTGATGGTTTCAGCAGAGCTGCCAACACAGCCCTGGGAACAGCAGCTCTTGGTTAATTAGTGCAGTGGAGCACAAACATTTTTTCCATCACATGGTACATAAACCAGCACTGTGGAGGAGTAAAATGGTACCTACAGAAGTCAAAAGTTTAGCACATTCCTTATCTCTTTTAAGTAAGATGAGACACTCAGGCCTGCTCTTCTAAACACTGTGTAACTAGGAATGTCCTATTCTGTGCATGCATACTCATTTTTTCTCCCATATGCATCAAATTCTTCAAGCTAAATAGCTGACAGAGCTATTCCTAAAGTTATACAGGGGGTGGTGCTGAGGCCCCAGCTTGAGATACACAAATAAGACTGAAAGCAACGTCAACATATTTCTGGTGATGAGTATTATGTGACACTGCAAAGACAACAGTATTTTATCTCTCTTTCAGTATCACTGCTCTAGTCCTCTCCCTAACAGCTTGACACTATTGCTTATTTTTTTACAGCTCTCACAACATCTACTTGAAGTGGCAATCACATGCCAGAAATCCACTCTTCAGACACACTAGAGCAATACATGGATCCACTCAAGCTCTGACTTTGACATCAGTGTTTTACATTCCACATATTCCTCCTTTCCTCAATTTGTCAGAGGACACAAGGGTCTCACCAAATCCATCAAGGTACCTCACCAGTCAACTGCCTTGCTACTCCTTCACTGTTATAACTGTTTCCCTTACTCTAGTATTTCCTTTCAGTTTTTATCATTTTCCTTAACAGTAATCCTCTTAATAGTAATCCTCTGAAAATGCTCCACTGATCAGTGTCACAAGGCCTCTTTGGACAGGTAAGTCACCAAAACTTCTGACCAACTTCAGAACTCCCTAAATTTTCACCAGTGAAGTCTCTTCTGTGCATGACCAAAATTGCCTCAGCTATTATTTCACCTGACTAAACTCTTACTGAACTACTATTATATATAAACTCTTACTGAACTACTAATATAAAATATTAATTCTTATACTTTCTGCCACAATAATTCATTTTATTTTTTTTTCCTGATTCTCTCTCGTACTCTTTACAGGACTTTATAAAAAGGAAATGTATATCAATGTCTAGAAGAAAGGAAGTAGCTGGAACTGACTACAGTACATCAGGAACAATACACCTATATTATATAAAGATTGTGATTTCCCTTTCCTAAGATACTTTTGTGAATGGAAGTCAAACACGCGCTGACCTTTTTTGCTATTACATCACTCGGAAAACACATCTGCTGGGCTGTCTGCAATCATCACAAAGGGGTTTTGTTATGTTTTTCAAACAAAGACAATAGAACACACTTTTTCCTTAACCTCTTCTAAGCATGTTTTGCATGGAAATACTAACTCAGTCCGAGGCAAACACTAAATGCAGAATTTTTCAGACTGATAACTGTGCAAAAGAGAAATTTTGCAATCTACACCACTCCCATTCCTACACAGAAGAGCATTTAATTCACTAGCTGTCTCACAGTTCCCAAAACAAGTCTTCTCACACACATAAAATTAAGGATTAGTGAGGATAATTATCAGGGGTACTGTTTTTACAATTAACATATTAGCTGACTTGCACCCTAGCATTCTGTGATATTTTCACAAATCACCGTTTTAGCTCACATTTAAGAGCCAAGTAGATTTTATAGTATCAGCACCTCAAGACTTAGTTTGTGTTCAAATATATTAAAGTATGTATTTTTAAGTACTTAAAAATTCATAAAATATTACTTTTTACCTCATATGTGAAAATACATGGATACAGAGGTGTCTTACTAAAATATGACTACCCTCCAGAAATTATCTCCTACTCTCCCACTAACATGGCATTTGCTCCTTGGTTTACTGTACAGACTTCTCAGTTTCCATTTTTTACTACTTCAAGACAAGATTTTCTGCAGCCAGAGCACTCTGGATGCTGTTGATCTGACATAGTTCTCTAGTGAAGAAAGTCAGAAGAAAGCACCTGCTGTTTGTAAACAAACATCATGGATATTTATATGCACTGACCCCACTGAAAACAACTGGAGAAATTAGAGCTGTTTGGGTCCTGCAAACCAAATTACACAAATCATGGGTCTCTGACTACTCAGAGTAAGGCACTGAGCTTCAGTGACTGAACTGATCCACACAGTTTCTGCCCAGGGAGGAAGACAAAGGGACCCCAACTCTATCACAGACTGTGAGATAGATTTTCATCCTAGAAGAAAGGTTATCTTTTCTCATTCATGGAATCCTGTAACAACCATTTTTCCTGTGCATTTATCCTTCTCAGGCTTCAAATCAAGATGCAATGCAGTGATATATTTCACATTCACTTTTAAATCTTTATTTAATCTCCTTTATGATGACAGACCAAAACCCAAGCTGAGGTGGCTGAAAAGTAACCCCTCTGGAGAACAGAAGGCAACCCTGATGAATTGCACAAAGCTCCTCAGAGCTTGAATTCCCCCTCCCTCCCATTTCACTGCTCAGATTCCTTTGTTTGGTAAATAGGTCAGTGCTCATAAAAACACCCCTCCAGGGCTGACTGCCTCACATAACCACAGCAGCTAACTACTGCCACTAACATGGCAGCAGCTGAGTCACACAACTTCCGTGGGGCATGGAGAACTGAAATAAGCCACACTGACCAAGCAGTAAGGAGAGGGACTACAAGATTAACTGACAAGAGTCAGAAAAACATCATTGATTCCCATCTCAAAGTTCCAGTGATCATGACTCAGCCTTTACAGACTCTATGAACATCTCACTGCCCCAAACCAGTGTCTTCAGAAGAAGACAAACAGGGGATGCTACGATCCTGGTCAATGCAACAACCTCCATCTCATAACCAGACTGTAATGCAGTCTGGTTAACAGCTCTGCCCCATCTTTAACATTCTTTGTAGATATGCAACCCATGAATCCTTTCTTAGCTATACTGCCAAGGATGTCAGTTGTGTTTTTGAAGTGGTCTTTTCTAGAAGAATTTGAGTGATAGTAATTGCAGTCTTAAAACAGCTTAAATACACCTACAGCTTTCAGAGAAGATGACAGATTTACTTTAATACCTCTCCCAGATACACAGAGAGACTGAAATACCAAAAATATTATGAATCTAGGATCAAGACCTCACTCCTGTGCCCCAAAAGCAAAGAAAAAAAATGCTATTCAGTGGTAAAAAAACCAAAATGTTTTAAAGGGAACTGAAATCTAATGCCTGGCTTCGGATCAGAGACAACAGCTCAACAGGAAATCTAGTGGGTTGAAGAGAACAACTGGACAAAGGAAGTCTCTTTCCCAACACTTTTTTTCCCAGATCCTTTGTTGCTTCGGAAAAAAAAAAAAATAAGCATCCTGTACCTTTCCCAAACAAAGTTTTTATATGATCTAACAGTGGACATACAATTTGTCCCAAGATTACAGATACTGAGTTTGGCTCCTCAGTTAGAGACTGGTAGGATTTAGTAGTCAAGGTACAGTGCCATACAAATGCAGCTGAAGCGCTCACAGGGCCCACCTCATTAGAGAAGCAGGACAACCATCATTACTGCAGCTCACACCAATAAGGCAGATCTCTGCTGGCTCTGTACTTTGCAAGGTTAGGAGTCTCTGTGCTAACATTTCACTTAAAACATTAAGGTTTCAAACCTTGAGCAAAGCCTCACTGATTTTGAACTGAGTCACTAGATGTATATGCAATACTGCAGGGAAGTTAGTGAGATGTACTGAAAGCACCTGAACCAGCTCTGGAAAAGACAGTTGTGGTTCAGAAAAATTGCCTGGGATTCTTCTTTATTCAAATTGGTTTAGCCAATCATTCAGCTAGATACAAAACAACCAACTGTGATGGTAATAGAAAAAGAAGACCTACCATAAAACACATTAACTGCACACATAGGAAAGACTTATCCCATCTATACAGTAAAAATGGGGTTGTCATTTTAAATGAGATACACAGACATCTCTACCAATAGGGGATTTCTATGTTTCATAAACACCAATACTTGGTAGTTGAGAGAAATAAGCACTGTGCTGTGTAAAATATTGTGTACTGCTGTTAGCACATAAATTTATGCATTCTTCCAATGCTGAAGACTTCAGAGTTTAAGCTAAGGAGGAAAATTAATTGTCATATGCATGTATGGTGAAAGTGGGAACAGTATCAAAGTTCCTACTATCCTTCAAAAAGAGACAAGTCTCTTCAGACATACCGGAAAGAGCAGTAATCCTAATTCAGCAGTTTTACAAAGAATTTTCACAAAACATATTAGTGGAAAATTACTTCTGCCAAAATACACTGAAATGTGAGCTCCTCAGGATGCCATCAAATCATATCACTATGCAGCATTACCTTCTGCTTTTGTGTAGATTGAGATGTTTCCATTTACCAAGCCAGCAAACAAGTATTGAGACCTATATGTTAAGCTCATAACAGTTGATTTTTCAGGAGTGAAGAAGTGTTGGAGTCGAATTTTCTTTGAGCCTTGGCAACTTTTGTAAATGGAGATGCTATAGAAAGAAGCAAGAAGAAACAAATCTGTGAAATTATGCTTTACATAGTTCTTGCTAGAATATGCAAATGAGAGATTTAGAATAAAATATTGGGGGAAAGAGGATTTTCTCCTTCAATTCTTGACACCCCAGAATGTCTGCATAGACAACTTACAATTACTTAACATTTACATATGACAACACATTCATATTATCTTGTCTGCAGAAACAGTTATTCAGAAAAGAGACATAATAAGAATTCTGCTCAAAGTCCTTATTGTGAGTCTATCTAAAACTTTAATTAGTTAAAAACAATTATATTACGTGGAAAACTAGGGAGAAGAAAAGAAAAACTCACTACCAGATGTCACTTACACTTAAAGTTTCCACAATTCCTACTGATGGTTACAATGGGTATGCTAAGAATATTGTTAAGTGTCTGGAATTAAATCACTGATTTCTAGAAACGACATTTTCCTTGGAGAATTTTGTTCTCCTTCATTTATACTGGTTACAAACACCTTCAAAAATCACATGTAGTTACACACTTATGCCCTCAGTAACTGTAACAAGATCTGTTTGCTAACTAACCTGTAAGTTTAGAATATGTAGCCTTGTTCTTCAACACAAATCAAGTGATGGCTTAGTAGGCCATCAGTTCAAAGACAGCAAAGTAATTAATGTCAATAGTAAACATCAATATTATTTTTTCATGTGACAAATCCTGCACAATATGACAGCACAGAAGATTATTGGATTCCTCTTTGCCGTTCTGAAAATTTTCCAGCACCTGAAGATGCCATTGTAATGTTACAAAGGTAGTATTTATATTTTTCAGAGATGATGAACTAATCCTCTTTCATCAAAAAGATGCCCTGTTTTAATTTCAAATACAACACGGTGCAATTTTAAATAATTTACAGTGCATTTTATCCTTGATTTAAGTGGAAAGGATACCTTGAGGTCACTGGCATAACACTTGGATATTTTTTAAAAAGTAAACATTTTCTTGGAAGTATCTCACACAATTTTGCTATAGAATTGCAAACTTAATCAATAAATCATACACATTACACGAAAACCAAGAATCACCTTCCTTCTTCCATGCCAAGGCAAATAGTAGGCACATTAGAAGTTTTTGCAAGAACATTTTCAGAGTCTGGAGCTTTGTTTGGCTCTTTCAGCTTTTCCTCCTCTGGTATGTAGACCATGCAGAGAATCCGTGATTCCACATTGAAGCACTCAATAACCTTGGGGCTGGAGCTTTGAAACGAGACTATTGCAATCTGGCCCATCTGATTAGTACAGCTGCCAATCTGAAATGAAAAAATAAAAAATTAAACAAAACAAAACAAAACAAACAAACAAAAAACCCCCAACAGACCATGACTGATACCTATCTCCAGGAAGATCAACATGTACAAGAAGGAATGACTGGAATGTTAACTGAAGAGTGCATCTCAAGTCATATGTGCGAATATGAATTTTTGTGCATTAAGACATAAGAGAATAATTCAGCACAAATACAAGATATATCAAAATATTATAGATACAAACTTGCCTTCTACACTCACAAAAAAACTTATGTTTTTAAAGTAGGAATGGCCTATTCTGATATCTGACTCAAATGTATATACATTACATAATGCAATTACTGTAAGTATCTGTGCAACATGCTATTTTAATAACTGGTGTTCTAATTGTCTCAGGTTCTTTTAAAACAGCTAATATAGCTGAGCTGTCCTTTGCACAGTAACAGGTATACAAAGAACTGCTCTCTCCCAAAAGAAAGAGTCTTGCAAATTTGCTGAGACAGAAACCTAAATTTCTCCCTGATCCAGAACTAAGTATCATAAACATGTCCATAAACTTGCACATTTTAGGGATCAGGGAGAAGTAAAAAAATCTACCCAAGCACAGTACAAGTTTTTGTATAGTAACTATTTATGTTTATATGAAATAAAATAGGAAAGAGAAAGAAAGAATATTTTGTAGCAGTAGAAAAATGTAATTTGCATGTTTTTGCAACTACTGTTTACAAATGGCAAAGACAAAAGGAAATTATATGGGTCACCTTGAAAAAGACCACTAAGTAAAGCCATTTCTAACTTTTAATTTGCAAGGGTTCCCTTAAAATTTCAGTATTGTAGTAACTAGAAAAGCTCCTAAAATCATTAGCTTGCCTTTTTTTTTAAGAACAGCTTCTATCCACCTCATTTTTTTCTGCTGGAATATCTGCCTATCTGGGGTCACAGCAATATGCAGAGTAAGGTTTTTTTTTATGCAGACCTAAACAGATTATTTTGGCTAAAGCATTCTTAAAATACAAAAACAGACAGTAGGACAGTGTAAGCTCATACGGGTTTTAGTAGCAATTGTTACAAATTAGCACATAACTCCCTTCTGAATGTGCTCAGGCCTTTGGAATTCGTTCTGTGCTGCACAAATCACACACACTTAACTACACCCTACAGAGACCAGCAAGGTCACACAGACAAATTAGTAGCTAACCCTTAATATTTAAACAACTAAAGAAAGAGAAAAAAACCAACCCAACAATTCTTTCATATCTACACATTGCCAAGAGTCACAGAAAGCAATGGAAAGAAACAGGAGACAACCACTTTCAGAGTTTAAACATTACACTTACCCAAAGAAAACCATGTTCCACAGCACAGGAATCTGACTCTGTTTCTCCAGCAAGGTATGGCTCAGGATTATAAGCAGCACATTCAATCTCCAAAGAGAGGAAAAGAGAGCTGTTAGCACATTAAAAAAATATGCCTGTTTCTGTCTATTTCAGTTTGTAATTAAGTAAAGCATTTAAGGATATCAAAGAATCTCATAAGGCAAGGAGTCAGTTTAGCTCACCCAGCTTCCCATGGGCAGGGTCAGCTGCACAGATACTGTTCCTGACACATTCCTTATCTACCCCTACAGACCTTCACAGCCAAAGACTACAAATTCTCTTTTGCTGATCTGCTCAAATGCTTCATGACTTTGATTAAGCTTTTTCATGTCCCCAGCCTGACATGATCCCTGATGTAATCATTAGCCTGTTACCTCTCATCTCAGACACCAGGTACTTCTCTTTTTCTGCAGTGTCCTTTTATATGTAAGGCTGATACATGTCATGACCCTGCCTGAGACACCTCTTCATTAGGCTAAATTAAAATTATCACTTAAATACATATAATTTTTTTAAACCATTGCTTTTTCAAATTTTTCTTTTTAAAGTTATTATTGCCACTTTTCCAACTGACATCTCTCCAGCAGATGTATCAGCCTCATGTGTATATTTGAGAGTGCAGAGTTTTCTCACCTGAACACACAATTCTAGCAGAGCTGGTAGCAGCACTACACCATGGTTACCTCTTCAGAAGCATGTTTCTACACATCTCATTCATTACTACTCTTTGTAACAATATTACATTCCTAACCAATCCTTACCTTGCTGGTCTATTAAAAATTACTTTAACAGACCAACTAAACCACCTCTTCAATCTGGATTTATGAAACTCCTAATTTCTCCCTGAGGATACCATGTGTCTGTCCTGCTGACTGTCATCCTTTTTATTCTTCTTTCCCCTCCCCTCCCCCCCAATTATTTCTCCAGGTGCCTTAGTAATTTTAAATGCTAATACTATAATTTTTCAGACTTCAACTCCCTTCCAATCTCATGTCAATATGTTACTGTCAGTAAATTAATAACAATACTCATGATTTTATCATGCAGGCTATTAAAAAAAAACCTGAAAGAAACACCAGACTCAAGGTCTATAAGTCCATCCCAACTCTGAAGATCAATCAAGCATCAAGGAACTGAAATATTTTTATGACCAGTCATGGATTTCTAATTTCCCTAATATCCACGGCAGTTTCCTAAAGCTTATGTAAACACTTCAGCATATATAAAAGCAATTCATAAGTGTGTACAGAATAAAAAGTTTTCTAATGAGGTGTGATACTACATTTTTACACAAGATTCTCTATAATTCAAACTAATGTTCTCATCTTGGACATCAATGTCCTTGTGATTATATTGTAGTACTAGCAAAAACTCAGTATTAACTTAGACTACTCAGTATAGTATAACTCCCCATAGCCTAGCAACATCACCAGCCCACAGTGAACAATTAAAAAAAACCCAGAAAAACCCAAAAAAACCCCAACAAAACAAACAAAAAAACCAACAAAACAACCACCACAAAATGAGTTGGCAAAAATTAAGAGCTCTAAATTCCAAGTTTACTTAATTTTCCGAAGTGCAAAGAATTTTACAGTCTCCTTGAAGTCAGCAGGCATTACAAAGTGATGTGCCTTAGTAGAAAACACATTATTTATTCAGCAAAGCAATTCACTATATACAGATAAAAATTTGAAATGAATAGATGAGAAAAAGAGAGAAAAAAGAGCTATCCATGCCTGCCTTAGCATGTCTCATTTAACACATGCTGAAGCCATCTAGTTGTGGTGATTTACCCGCAAGTAGCTGTGACAATGAAATAAATCACTAGTGAAAAATAAGACACTCTGCATGTTGGATATTTCCCTGGCTCCTTGTTACAGCTTATGTCACTTTGCATCTTAGTCAAAAGTGATGGTTTTTTCCATAGTTAAACCCTGGTAGTTTAGCTCTCAGCCTCGACAGAAGCCCGGGATGTGAACTTGCTCTGATGGCTCCCGACACCACTGGGCAGCCTGAGCAGCACACAGGGAGCCAACAAACAGGATTAGCCAAGCAAAGGTTCTCTTCCCACCCTGAGCTGGGGCCTGAGAGACAAACTGCAGCTGAGGCTGCAATAATACCTAAGCCATATTTTCTAGTAATATCAAGGACTTGGGAGAATTAGGAATGACACCTGGGCTCACACACACATTACTTTAGGAGCTGCAAAACTGCCAAAGTTAGCCCAGGGCTGAGGCCAATATTGTCACACATTGTACTCTCCTGAGGTGACCAAGGCAAAGAGCATCAGCCAACTGTAAAGGTGACAAACTTCCCTTTCCTTTCAAAATAAGAAGCCTGTTCTGACTTGATTACAAGAGTTGACCCTGGGCCTGCACAGATGCACGTCATGCATTTTCAGGACTTACAAATGCCTCAGCTCTAAGGAAATACATACATAATTCAAGTTTCTGAAAAAAATTTAAATTAGCTGGTTATTTCTCCAGTGGTGATTTAGAAAGCAGTCACCTCAGAAAAAGCTGTTTAATAAGACAAACATGACTGGTTGTACGGGAAATCGGAGAGTTTCAGTAAACTTTCACTACTCTGAAAACCAGTATCATAGGAATAGATTGTCTTAGCACCATTACACATTTCTACTGCATTTTGAACCACCAATTATTTTCCCCCAATATCTAGGCTTGTATACTCACATTTGAAGTGAAGCTGTCAGCTGAGTGTCCCTCCTGTGTAGGTTGTTCTAGCAGTGAGGGCCTGCAGACTCACCTCTTTTAGCAGCACCCAAGCAATGACATTAACTTAACTCTGGGATTCTATCCACACATACACAATTTTATTTCCATTACTCTTTTTGCACAAGACTTATTTCTTTCAATAAGAAATCCTGTTGATACACAGGAAAAATAGCATCCAGCACTCTTCCCTTCCATCTATTGGTTTGGTATTGTACTTATTTTCATCATTAAAGTCAGTGGTCCATAAGGCTTCAAACTGACACATTGCTTTAGGAAATGAACCATTAAGACAATGTCTATATCATTGTTCAGAATATGACACTTTACAAAAGATTCCATGAAACATAATTTTTTAAAAATATTTTTAAAGGATTGTTCTCTGTGCACTAATAAAAATTGGAAATTTGAGGAGGATTTAGCATAGCTACACCAGGAAAGGATAGCTTTCATGGAGATCAGATTCCTGCTCTTTGTAAGCTTTATGTTACTTCTAAGCCCCAAACACACACTTGGAAATCTCAAGATGAATTAAAAATTCCCATCAGTTCTGTTTAGACTGAGTGATTCACTTGCATATGAAAGTGAATGTCATACTATGTAAAAATAAACATTATGCTCCTTAGTGCCTCAAAGATTGCAGCATTTTGCATTCCCGTGACCCTTCTAGACCTTTAATTGCTAATAGTCTCCAAGAAGGTAGCTGCTCAAGAGAAGTAACAGATGTGAACTAATAGGTGTATTTACAATACGGTATTCTTTAGAAATTATATCACACAAAAAACCCCTAATTGTAATCTCATATCAAAATTCCATTCACCTTAAACTCCTGTTGCTTGGCCATCATCACTGGCATGTGTCTAACAAGGAGAGGATGTTTTTCCTTTTTGATTTGATTCCCATCATCTTCTATGCAGAACCAACCTAACAGGTTATCCTCTGCTGTAATGGAAAGAACAAACAATAAACACTCCACTTCCACTTTCACTGAATAGTCACTTCCACCTTTCCACAGGAACAGAAAAGAATTCTGTCAGGGCTAGTCAATACAGATGAGGCTGTTCTTATGCAATAGATGAATAAATGACAACATAAAACTGTGAGCAAAAATTCAGTTGAGTAGATTACATACATATTGATAATGCAAAAAAAGAACATCTTACATTAGCAAAATATTAAGGGTAGTCCCTAAATGATCTTGCAAATTTAATATTGAAAGAGGAAAAGACACATCAAACCTCTCCTTAGACTCTAGGAAATCTGTTTGTTGCACAGCTTTTCTCTGCCTGTTTAAGAAATATCACTACCAACTGCAAGTTATCATAATTATAAGGATCCTCCTTCTGGAATGACAGAAACATCTATTCTTCTCTTCTTTTTTGTTACTTTGCTTGTCTTCCATGAGACATCACAAAAGCACTCTATTTTGACCATGTGCTGGTGCAACTTGCTTTCAAGCAACCTAATGTTTCTCAACTTAGGCATTGAAAAGTCCAAGTATCTTTGGAAACCTATCCCCCTGTGCAAACGCAGGAGACTAATAACATCACAGGACAGCATATTTTTTATTGCTTTTACAGACTATTTGTGTTGATTTAGATGCAACAATTAGTAATGAATACTAGACTTCATAAAAATACTGTTGAAAATATATTCCTTCATAATGAGTGCCCTGTTTTATCTATAATGCTATTACTTTGTAGTGATACACAATCACTACTGTTTACTGTATTGCAATTTTAAACATCTGCAGACAAATTTTCACCAAAAAAGGAAAATCATTCTCAAAAAAAAAAAATTACACCGTACATTGAGAGCTATTTTAACTAGTTAGGAAATTTGAGTAACTAGGAGTTACCAAGGGCCAGTTTAGCCATTTGTAAATTGTTGATCCAAGACTGTTTGATGGCAGGGGTAAATGTATTGAACACAGCTGTAAAGAAAGTTGGCCGCCCAGACCTGCAGTACAGAAAAAAAAAAAAAGCCACTATAAATGCGTTGGGTATGAATACAGCCACAGCTAAAAATGTTGAGCAAGATGAAACTTTATTATTTTCTAATACTCAAACAAAGACTCAGCTCTGATTTAAGTGTGGAGGCTATGCTATGCCATATATCCATCTTCCTACACCTTACATGAAATGTTATGAGAGGAACTGGTGAAGGAACACAACAGTGACTGCTCCCTATGAGCTGTCACTGCCACAGTTCCTCTCCTGCTTCTTGCATCCAGAACGCTGGGCTGAGGAACAGGAGAAAAGCTACAGAGCTGCTCTGGAACCTTAAAGCTCCCAGCATTATGGTGTAAGAGCACAAGTCAGGGGCTTACTATGGAGACAGAAGGGAGGGAAGAGCTACAGATTCCCAAATCCTCACTCATACATCTATACCTAATACATAAACCAATTTAGAAAGTTTTGTAATCAAGATTTCTACTGACTTGTCCTGTTTTCCTGGGAGTTGCAGCTGAATTCTACAGCGATCTGCTGCTCTGATTTCGTCTTCTTTTTTCAAAATCAGCTTTTGTAAACCTGAGGTCCAGTCATGGGCTACAGATTGGTTTAAGTTCTGAAACATTAAAAAAACTAAGATTCAACACCTGCCTACCAGCCTGTTGCAAACAGGATAAAAAGGTGATTCCTGCATATAACAAACAATGACACATGGGCTTCAATTAGACCCCATTTCTATCGTGGATAATTTAGCCATATTTGTAAACACAGTTCAGAAATATCTGTAAAATATTTTCTAATATATTTCATCTGAACATTTAATCTTATTGCTCAGTTTGATGATGCATAAATGACATCCTCAAGTGTTTGTCAATTTAAAAAATGCAAATTTTTATCAGGTGTATGCACAAGCCTTTTTCTTTATTCCAGCATCACGAATTCTGCTACTAAAGAAAATATTTTGAAAACTATTGCTGTGGTCCGTGCAGTGACAAAGGACTCCTGCAATAATATCAAAAGGCTAAATATGATTTATTAACATGATTTTATAATTCAAAGAACTGGGCTATTATCTGCTCAGTCCAGAGCATAGAAGCTGCTGCTTCCAGCTCCATACACGGAATGCTAGAATATCTTCCACAATCAGAGATAACAACTTTTCACCTCATAGGCTGAAAGTAAGAAAAACCCCCATCTCCTATTATCAGGAGACAGGGCAGAGAAAACCTTTGTCCTTGAAACACAACTCAGAGATTTGTTTATAAGATCTTGTACAGAGTAAAAGACGCTTTCCCATGGGAAGAATTTTTCTGCAGGCCTGCATGCAGGGAAACTAATATGTTCACACAACAGAAAACATCTACAAATCATACAGAAAATATGCTTTTGTTCAAATCTTTGAGTCAAAATGTTTACAGAGCCATCATGAAAGATGTGTGGTCTAAATCTGTTTAAGATGCTGAAGCAATAACTCACTGCAAGGTGTGTTCTGTTGCAGAGAGTAAAAGCTCACCTGAACGTACAAAGCATCAAGACTAGAAAGTACACAGAAGTACACACACTTTCCACCATCAGAATTCTATGACAACTTAAGTGTTTTTCAAAAATCAAGAAGCTGACCTCATTCCTCAACTAAATTCTTGTAATGATCTTACACACATCTACCTGGAAACAATGACTATATTTTAAGTTTTCAAAGCATAGCTGGTTCTGACTGTCAGTGCAGGCAGAAAGGATTTTATATGGTGATGGGTGAATGTCTTATGGTACATCTGTGCTACACATATTCCAAATTATGCAAATGAAATTCACCTTCTAATACTTGTGAAGCTTTTTCCAAAAGCACTCTTTCCATAAACTTCATTCATAGTACATATTTTCACAAAATGCTATGTTTTATTTAATGCCTTCACTCTGAAGCCAAGATATGTCGAGAAACTCAGCTTTCACATATTCGTACATATACACACATTTGCAACCTGTGGTGGCAGGTAGGAGTTAAAAACTACATGTAACCACACATAAAACGTATAAAAAACCAAGCAAAAAAGTAATTGTTTGAAGTCTCAAGACTTCATTTGGTCTTAAGTACTATATTTGTTTGCCAGAATATAAGCTACATCAAAGGGATGTGAACAAAGCTAAAGCAAAAGAGTTCCAAAATTCTTCTGAAAATCCTTTTATATTTTTGTGATTTATACTCAGTTTTAAGTACAGTTTTCCCCCAAAAGCCAGGATTATGAGCTTGGATGGGGATCAAGAGCTTCCTCCAAACAACCACCCTCCTACTACCATGTCTAACTGCAAGAATCCAATTTCTTAACATCAAAATGTAATTCTGTTTCCATATAAGCTTATCAGCTACTAAAAAAATGCAGACACTTGTAGTATCCACCTACACTAAAAAACAATATAGAAAAACAAGATTAGAAGGACAGCTGTAATCTATTTATAACACTTAACAGTAAATGCATTACTAGAGGTAAAAATCATTCCACTTTTTGCAGAGAGAACTAAAGAATGTCTTGCACAAACCCTAGGGAGAAGCAATTATACAACTTCACAAGAACAGACTTGAAAAATAAATCCAGCTTTGTTTATTACCTGATAGTTTCCTTTAAGGCTGCTTATTAATTGACTAATTTGACCAAGTACATTTAAGTCATGTAAAAGGTTCTGCAGATCATGGTACAGTTGCCCTGGTCCCATATAAAGCTTGTCTGAAATGAATAAAACCATAAGGTCATTCATAATAAAAATACACAATTCTCAGTTGAACAAGGAAAGTATCACAAAGACAATATTACATATACAGAAAGTATACACATACAGAAATATACATATACACAAAGACATATATTACATCTTAAAATTAGAGTGGTTTATTTCTTCGCACGTACAGGCATTACCATTGGCATTTCCTTTTAGATCATCTATTGCCTTCTTAGCTACAAACAAGATTCAAGTTCTTCATCTAGTATGATGGAGAGCACTATCTGCACTTTTAATATCCCACACTAGGATTGTAACAAATATCAAAGCTTCACTGGCCCCAAAATCTCTTGCTGGAAGTTTTGTTTAGCACCAAACACAAGACTTGCTGTAATACATTAATGCAAACATCTTTCCTGGAGGTTGTTTTTGGTTACATGACAAGCAAAAAAAAATCACCTGTAGCTTTTGCTATGATGGTTTAAAATTCAAAATTAGCTTTACTGATTGTGAGACAGTTATGGGTCATATATCTGTATCCTAACTCTAACACAAACCTGCAATTTCACTGAACCACGTGAAATTTTATTGCAATCATGCTTAAATCAAAAAAGGATCCATTCTAAAATCAGCAGAAAATCTGAACAGCAGCAGAAATATTTTATGCTAATAATCAATAAGTACAAGGGCTTATAAGGGAACAGTAACTGAGAAAAACACACTGATTACTAGGATAAGGTGTCCATTTAAATGCACAAAGCTTGCAAACCCCTGCTAATATACTCTGACTACCATGATGCTAGGAGCATAATGGCTGTGTAATTCCTTTGGAAACAACACTCACTGTCCCATAAAAAAACCCACCCTGACTCATATAGAGTCAGCATGTTTCCCTCTGGCTGAATGACAGGAACAGGACTGGATTATCTTGCCAGGAAACTCCTGCAGATTCTTTAGCTCACGCGGTGTAGTATTCAAACTTTGGATCCTTCATCCCTAGCACAGCTTTGGAAGCCAGTCTGTGGGCAGCAAACGCCCCTAGATCAGAAGGATTTCACTGGTGTGTTGGCAAGAACAGGATCTAAATACAGTGCTGGCTACTGGCTCTGCAGACAGCTGAGGAGCACGGGCACGAGCTGTGCCCCTGCTCTGGCTGCGGGGCAGAGGGTGCTGGGCACAGCTCAGCTGCCACACACACACCACGGAACCTCCGCTCCCCCCAGCCTGCTGCAGGGCCAGGGCACAAAACACGGTGCATCAAACCAAACACAAAGCTGCCCAAATAGCCTAAAGTCAGAATAAACATGAAAAATAAACATGTATGAAACAATGCTACTTAAATCGTTGGCATATTTCTAGTTAGGTATCAAAATAACAATTTTCTAAAGACATTTTTGGAGGCATCACACAGATAGAGGCCATCGCAATGTTCTTCTTTAATGCAATTCATTATATTAAGCTGAAAGTCCGCCTTAAACCCTCAAAAGCATAAAATTTCAAGGCTCAAAGAAAATATTAATGGCTACTTTATTTCTGAGTTCTCCACTTCACTGGAGGAAAATGCAACATAAACCTGAAATATTACACATTCCCATAAAATTCCAAATTATTATCTGGCCTTTAAATCTTCTGGTAAACTGGATCAATGAAATTATTTCTGTGCATTGCACTTGAGCACCAAACAGGGAATGACTGCACTTTACTACTGTTTACCCATCCAGATAATAGATGTGACTATCATCCTCTTCCTTGCCTGCTCTGAATGCTAATTGAAAGAACAATCTAGCCTTTCTTACCCTTAAAACCAAATTAGTCTGTAAGAAAAGATAATTACATTTATCATACACCATGAAAAGAAACAACTACAAAGTAGATCTAAGAAAAAGAAGTCTGAAATTATGGTCAGTTGAATATTTTTGCAGTTTTGTTTAAAAAAAAAAAATTAAACACTTTTTTTTGAACTGCAGACTCCATATTTTCATTAAGTTGCATTTTCACTTTCTTCAACCCAAATACTTGAATAATCTGTCTTCTCTCCTTGTATCTATCTTCTGATAGCTTACACCTTTTTTCTTGCTAACATCCACAATAATTGTAAATGGTTAAATACCAGAATCATCAGTTCCTAGATGCATCAAATTGTTGATTTTTATGGGGCTACTTGTAAAGAAAGGTGTAGATCAGTGTTAACAGGAAATCTAGTCATGATAGTGTGTTTGACACTGTAAACAACACAAATGATATCATTCTTGCTCCAAATTTCTCTAACAAAAATGTAACTTCTGTAAAAAAAAATTACACTGAACAGAAATAATGGTTTGGTTAGTTGAGTTTTTGACAGAAGTCCAGTGACCTGTCATTTACAAACCCCACTACTAAACAAACCAAACAGCTGGCATGAAAAAATTACTTCAAATCTTTTTGAAATTTAGCTTTTGTTGTTTTGAACCAAGAGAAAACTTACAACAATCTGGCTGTGAAAAGCTGAGTCTTTGAAGCTTCACTCATACAGGACAAATATTTTCACCCAAGCAAATTACATTATTCTTAAATTATAAAAGCCAGTGTCACTCTTTGTAGCTTGATAAAGACAGCAGACATTTTGTTTATTATTCTTTGCGGAACAGACATTAATGCAACATATAACAAACAGCATCCAGGCAAGTCCTAGATGCTGCAAGACTTTATGCCATAGTCTTCAACTGAGGCCATAAAGCACGTTTTAACTGCTTACACAGCTGGGCTTGCCCTGGGCAGTACATATATATCCACCATGCCTGATAATCCTCTTCTTGAAGCTTCAAATAATCTTACAAATATATTGTTCCAGCCTTGGAAATAAGGCATAAACCTTGAATTTCATTCAATAATTGTCACTTGAGTCTCTTTTGTCTGCATCATGCATATTTTATAAGCTATTAATAAGTCAAGATAAAAAGGATGCAATATGACTGTCAAAGCAAATAAACTAACCTGGCATCTGAAAGGCTGTCACACAGAAAAACCAAACAAAAGTAATTTTACGCCAATTCATTAAAAGATCACATTCTTAGTACAGGAAAGGAAGCACAAAATCAAAACAGTAAATAATTAATGAGAGCCTGCTTCCATCCTCTGATGTTCTAGAAAAGAGAAACAGCCCAGTTAAGAAGATATTTTAATAGTCAAGGATTAGGTCAATAGGCACCACTAACATCAGCCTTTCACTGAGGTCCCTAGTGGGCACAAACTGACAGAAAAATAAGGCTTCAGAAATCAACAATTATGTAGATTCACCAGAAGCAAGTTCTCCAAAAAGCGATCACTTGGACTGTGTCTGGATAAAGGTTGCAAGTTACAGCAACTTTATCTCTGAACTGGGTCCTGTAAGGGTTACTCACAATGTCTTTTAAAACAGGACTGGCTTCTCAGTGGTTAACCAAACACTGACTCCCAGCTGATCCTGAGAATCGCCTGATGGAGGGTTTTTCTTGAGTGGAGGAGGTGGGGGACAACACTACTCTGTTCATCAGATGTTTCTCAGTTCAGAGCCACAGACTGGCTGCTTCAGCCCACACATGTTCCCTGAGCATTCAATTGCTGGCTATTTTGGGGTGGGTGTTCACTCCTTCTTTTATCCATAGAGGGTGCACTGAAAAACACTTGGCTTCACTCCAAAGCAGATACATGGTCCATTTCTTTTGTACTGTGAAATGTTTCACAGATAAAGACATTTCCTTCTTGTTTCCAAGCCACTCTTGTTAATTATCAAGCTCTAAAACAGCTTATTTTTCCTATGAGAAAAAAGCCCTTCATGGTTTTAGAGAAGGCTCTTCCCAAATCCACACATCCTACATGCTTCAGAGTGTGCCTGGGAAGGAAAGAAGGCAGCATGCTGTAACCAATAACCACATATGTGGCTTCAAAGGCAACTTTTTTGCATTCCACCTACAGATCAAGGGTGAAATCTTGGGCACATGTAATCTAGCAAGAATTTTTTTCACCAACTCCTTTGTTGCTAAGATTTTACCAGAGGAATTTGTGCCTCCCTGCAGCAGGCAAGTTTACTGCCAACAACCAGTAATTCTTGCAAAATTCCCAATTCATTGCTCAGCATTAAAATGAAATACACTCAAGGTTAAAAAAGAAAATGAAACCACAACCTTCTTTAGAGGGAAGAAAGGAGGTTAAAGTTTAAATTGATTTTGCTGCTATGTAAAACTGGGGAGAAGATTCTGCTTTTTATAACAACTTCTTCTTAGGCCAAGATACATTTGAGTATAATACCAAACATTTATTTTACCTGCTCATTTCTCCATATTACTTTCAGCACCAGAGCTTCAAATTCATCAGTTTTGCCTGGTATGAAGCAATTTTTATAACTGAAACACAAGCAATTCTAGGTGATTTATACCCAGGCATTTTCAAAGCCTGCAGGAAACTCCTTGCACCCAAGGAGTTGGTGTGGTTAAAGTCACTTTAACTTGGTTCAGGCAAAAGTAGAATTGGGAAGGTTGTGAATAAATATACACATGCTAAAGAAGTGTCTGTGTGCTAGTGCCTGGGCAGAGGGGGAGGATTCTCACCTCTGACAGAGGGCTGCATTGCTGGGGAACACAGTGAGCAGCCACAGACCTCTCCCTGCACAGCAGCAGCTGCTCTAATAGGTGCTGGCACAGCAGCAGCTCCCTTGGGATTGTCGTCCATCCAGTTCCCTTAAATTTTCAATTTCTATGGCCACCTCAAGCATACTGGTTATCATAATTCTGAACTGATCACACCCAATTCTTCCTTTCAAAGGAACACATTTATTTTCCATGGTAATTTGTTACCTGTAAACATTTTCTACTAGCTCTTCCTGTGTGTTCTGATTCCCACTTGTGAATTACTATTTTATCACAGATTTATGCTACTAAAGACAAAGTAAATGCAATCACCCATACTTTGAACATCTACTGCTGGGCAAGCAAACATAATGGCTCAGCTGGTCCCATCCATACTAAACTCTTGTTTATCCCCAATTAGAAGGATTTTCTTCAAGTAATACTGTTATATAAATCTAAATGTCACACAAATAAAATAAAAGCCTCAGTCAATATACTCACAATATTGCAACTATTTTGTAAACATTTCTGTATTATCCATCGTGTTTTAATGAAATACTGTTAATAGACAGACTGCTGGATGTCTCTTTTACTGCAAAGTAACTAATACAGACAACATCTGCCTTGAGTATAATCATAGTAATGACCTTCTCTCCACATAGTTCAAAACCACAATATATCAATATAAATTGCTTTTGGAAAAGCTATATTGAAATGAAGTGAAAACCAATGCATCATGAAAATTCAAGGTCCTCATAAAGATTGCTTTGCTTCTGAGAGATACATAGCCCTGAAGTCAGGCTAGTATTGCACAGAGTGGAAAATCATAAATGCTCAAATGCAAAAACCACAACTGAATCTGAGAAAGGCTCTTTTCCTGACTACAGTTCCAGTGTTACTGAGGGGTAACACAAAATTAATGATACGCTTGAAGAACGTGCCAGATTTGAGGACCACTCTGAAAAGTTGGTATATCCCAAATTTGACTTGCCATTTGCAATCTGGCCTTCGAGGCTGAGCACATTTTTATTGCTGCCTCCCACTGAACCATCTGTGTGCATCCAGGCAGCACACTGAAACGTCAAATGTTATGAAAGGTAGAGATTTGGGAAAGTTTCAATCCTCATATAGAGCACAAAAATCACCTGCGATGGGGGAAGAAGTTACATATGTGGGAGGTAACTTTACAAGCTGCTGTGTCTGAGGAAGGCATAACAAACTGGTACTTGTAAAGGATTACACACTTGGAACAAATAATAAAAAAAACCAGGCCCTTACACAACATTTCAACTATATTTAAAGCTGAGAAGCTTGCACAGTATTCTGGAAAACAAAGTATCATGATACTAGATGAATTCTTTATCAGTTCATAATAAACCAGACAGATATCGTGAGATTGTTAACCTGTTTATGTTAAACTATGATGATGCAGCAGTAATATATTTAAAACCATTTAAGTGTAGTCAGAATTGTTCAATTCTTTAAATTTGGCTTTGATTGTCCTAGAAAAATTTTGTTGATTTCTTTTTCCTGAAGTAATAATAGGTAGACAGCATCCCACTGCTTAATTTAGAATGCCCACCTTTAGAAAGGACAAAAATGGAGAGTGTGAAAGACAATGTTGCATCTGAAGTAAAATAGCTTCCTGTACACTGAAGACCTAAATAATTAATATAAAGAAGGAAAACTAGGAACTATTAATAAGGCCCAAGTTTCAATCACTGCAGTTGAGGAATTCTTCCCCTGTACTTGGTACTGAATTGTGCTCCTATAGATACACTGGTACACAAAACACACCAATGCTTTACAGCTGCTCAGTGGAAGAGAACTTATCAAAGTGAGAAACAATGCTCTCCTTTCACAGGTCCAGTGAAACTACTTCTCTCAGTACAAACAGAAAAGGAAATCTTTATGTGCCATTTTATACACAAGCTATCTATTTCAGCAACTAATAAATAGAGTTGGCAAAAAGATTATGAATATTGGAAATGCCAGAAACACTATAATTCATTTAACAGTTCATACTGGTGTTATGTAAAGTATTATTTCCTTTCCCTTTGCAAACTCCCTTGTCCCAGAACACCTAGCCTTCTCTAGAGGGCTGGTGATGAGGGCTCCCTTCTGTACTAAAACTTTATCTTGCACAGAACTTGACAGATCCAAGCACCTGTTACACACCAGAGGCACATCCATACCTCTGATATACATCGTCCCCAGAAATTCTGTATGAGTGTTAAAGCCAGTAACAAAGCAGATGAGGTTTTTAGATGCTGAACTACCAACTTCCTGCACGCTGTGTTATGCAAGCAAACTCCCTGACAGCAGCCACGTCACCACCCTCCTCATATTTGTGTCTTCCCTTGCTCACTCATACTGTTCCTGTTTCCACAGATGCATCAGAGAAGCACGTGGGCGGGTTCAGTTTTCTTGTTTCTCCTTTATGAGAGTTTTTGAACAGCCAATTGGAATTTGACTAAAATAGTAATAAAAAAAAAGTCGAGTCCATGGGTCAATTTAAAGTTCATCACAGAATAGCAGACTTTCTGCCCTCCCCTGGTTTGCTTTTTCACACTAAATCCAACTCATGATCCCCACAGTTGCAGGCACCCAAAAAAGTCTGAGCCACCATAAGTCAACTGTAGGTCTCCTGAGATTATACCACACTCTCAGGTCCAAACTACACAAGTTTTTGAGTAGCATCAGTCTCCAGGTTTGGAAATTTTAGTATTAGGTGATAAGCAATAAACCCCTCGAGCTTACTAGAATGCAATACTAGAATGCAAACTATTCAGTTCAGACATAGTGTAAGCAAGCAGTCAGGATACAGTCAGGACTGTCCATCATCAATCACCATGAAGAGCTTTATCATAAACATGAAATGACAGTGTTCAGTCTAATCTACTTTAATCATGTAAGCATCTAAACATAATTTGTGTTCTTAATTATTGAAACTTATAATCTGAGTCTCTGAATCTAATGTATTAAATTAACTATTCTCACTGCCATGCAAGTCAGGGGAGTTCTTCAGGTCCTAATCACAGAACCAAATACCACATGACACCCCGTACACAGAATAGAGCTAGGAAACAAACCTCACAAGTCACAACTGTGACAAAGTATTTTTAACATGCTTTACCTCACTGTCAGTTGCTAATGCCTTTCTCTCAACTGATAATTACATGAATGCTGAGACCTGTCTTTCTCATTGTACCAGATCTCAACACTGAAGAAACAGGTTGCACAAAACTGCTTATTCACATATCTTGAGGAATAGCAAGATAAAATCAACAGCTTGCAACTGCAAGTAGCGAGTAAGGTATTGAATTCCCAGTGCTATACCATTTGTGAATAAAATTATGCAAAATAATGCAAAACCACCAAGGAAATGTAAAGCCTTGGAGATAGTGAGAAGTAGTTCATACATTGAGAGCATGGCTTCAGGATCATATTAAGCTCCAGCTAATCCTGACTGCACAGAGAATTTCAGATATAAAAGGCCATAAGTATTTTTCCTTCTCACAGAAGCAGCTGTACTGTGTCAGAGATTAAAGCAGAAGAGAACATGAGGGAGACACACTGGAGCCCTGATATGCTCATTAGAGTGGACCTCACAGCCTGGCTCCACAATGTCACACTAGCTGGGACAATGATCAGGGGTCTTCCTGGACTATGTACTGACTGTAGTTCCTGGCTCTGTTCCCATGAGGAAGAAAAATGCTGTAAACAAAGACTTGAGAGTGAAAGAAAAGAAGTGCCATGGCCCTTTCTCTCACAAAGCCCAAAGAGGAAGGCTGAGGACAGCATGGATCTGGAAGCCCCTCCCCTCCTAAGGAGGGAGAGGGGTCACACAGGACCTCTGGGATGCACCTGCATGAGCACAAAGGGCAAGGGAGAAACTGGGTACAAAAAGACAAACACTGCTATAAACAGGCAATGAAAGTACAAGTGTGAAGTCATTTAAACAATGAAAGTACTGCAGGGGTCCCAAGACAGGTGTACAGGCAGTTGTAAACTGGCCGAGCTGCCAGAGGTTTACACTGGAGCTCCCACCAGACTGTAACAACTCATATGGAAATGGCACTGTGAGCAGCTCACCTCTCTCTTTCATACACATCAGCTGGGTTTCTAATACTTTTACTACTCTGTGTGATGATGTGGATGAGATCCCTGCCAACACAGAATAAGGTTTATAGGAAGTGGATGACAAATCCTATGACCATTATGAAAAATACAAAAGGCAAAGAGAAGAATCTCACCCTGCATGGGTGAGACAAGCATGGAACACCTAAATGTATCCTTACCTAATCCACTAGATAGAAACTTATGTCTGTTAACAAAGTGAACTATTTAATGTCACCCCATTTGCTCAGATGAACAGGCTTTTTGGCACTAGATTTATTTAAACTCTTTGGTCTTTTGTTTGCATATATCAGTGACAGTTTACATTTATAAACATTTTAAATCTCCTTTAGTGCACAGTATTGTCTTCAATAACATTAACTTTAAAATAAAGCTTTACATTATTAATCTTTATATATTTCATAGAGATGAAAGCTAGTTCAATTAGCAAGTCATGCCACATCTTTATTTATAAAATCTTATCACCAATGCTGGAGTTGATATGTCATTTAATATTAGTTTTGCTTACTCTGGATATTGTATTACTATTGCTATGCCTTAGAGGGATCATAAAGCTGACTTTTTTTCTCTTTCCTGATTCTGTATCTCTCATTAGACAAACCTGCAAAAAAAACCAGCTTTAATGGCAATGGCTATCACAGCAGCACTATCTTCATTTTTGAAAAGAGCTGCTGTTCCACTGAGCAAGATGTTGACAGAAACAAGTGCACACTGTAGCCCATCAAAAGTCACTCCCTGTTTCCCTGGCAACACTCAGATGCCTACACAAAATGACTACATCAAGCAGAAGGAAACTTGGAAGAGAGGAATCATTTCTGCACTTTAGCATGTCACTACTATATTTGACAGTAAACAAACCCCACAGAGATCAAGAACACAATCAAGTGGAAACAGAGTACAAATGTATCCCTGGAACTCTGAATGAGAAAGGGAACCAGCAGTGGTTTAGCAGTGCTGAGCTTTGCTCTCAGTTACAAACTGTAAACCTGTGCAAGAAAAAAATGACACGAAAATGCACCCATAAGCATACTAACCTGATTTTTGACTTCACTGTGTTCTTCAATGCTCATCACTGCATGGATATATAGTACAGGTGGGTCTGGCTCATTTCCCCTTTCAGCCTTTAGACATATGGCTCAAACTGATGTTTCTTTGCTCGAGTAACTGTCTGTGCTACGTCTCCTAATCAACCTGATCAGAGCAGAACACTGCTGCCGGCACTGGTTTCCCACCCAGACATGCAGGATGCCTAGCCCTCTCCCTTTGTTTCTACAGAGTCTCTCTAGTCTGGTCTTCTTAAATAAAAGCACTGTGAGAAACTTCTCAATCACCCTTTTCATTCTTGGGGTCCCAAGAACAGTCAGCTGAGGGTGGTTGCTGTTGCTGCAGCACCAAACCAGCATTTTCCTCAGCACAAACCACAATTCACAACCCATCAACAGTTTGCATTAAGTGCTGCAAACTCGTAACATGTGCCAGAAGTCTGAGAAACTGAAACTCTAGCCAGTATATTTGAGTTCTGTTCCTATATTCTCATTTAAAAGGCAATGAAATACACATATTCGCAGTGATTTTATGTACACATGGATGAATTGCAAGGGAAGGTTATCTTCTGATTCTTCTAAAGGGGTAATACTGAATATTTTGGTAAGAAGTTACAGATTTGTCCTTGGACTATACTATTTATATTTTTGGAAAGTGTATTTATAATATTTCACATCAATATGACATATTAAAAACAAGTTGTATTCACTGTGCTTTCACCCACCCTTTTTTCAATCATAAAAGTACAGGTAGCATTGAACTTTCTTGATGCCCTCTTTCCACATATTCAATCCAACTGGGTATCTTAAGAGGTCCCAGTCAACTGGAACCTGGCAAACATTGCCCAAGGCAAGAAGGATGACCGTGGTAACTACATGCCTGTCAGTCTCACTTCAGTGTCTGGTAAAGTTACAAGGGCTATTCTGGAGCTAGTGAAAAACACCTAAAAGACAACACAGTCATTGGTTCAAGGCAGAACAGGTTCATGAAGTTGAAGCCCTGTTTAAGAAACTTAATTTCCTTTTATGAGAAAGTAACCCAGGTAGTTGATCAGGGGAAGCCAGCTGATGTGAACTGTGAATTTCAGTAAAGCTATTGATCTGAGGCCTCTCACAGGCGACAAAATGTCCAGCACACAGCTGGATAAACACATCACGTTATGTCTGAGAAACTGGCTCACAGGTCAGGCACAAAGGGTTATTTATAGCGAATGGGGTGGTAGCACCAGACTGGTGACCTGTCATTAGTGGGGTTCTCCCAGGGCTCCATTTTAGGCTCAGTTCTCTTCAATGTCTTCATAAACTACTCCAAGGAATAATAAGAACTTTACCAATGACACTAAATTGGGAGGAGTTGTCAACTCCCTTGAAGGCAGAGAGACCTTGACAAATTACAGGGCTGGGCAATCACCCACCATAGGAAGTTCAACAAGGGCAAGTGCTGGATTTTGCACGTGGGACATGGCATCCCTGGATGCATGAACAGACTGAGCACAGACACTGGAAGAAATCTGGGGATCCTTGTCAGTGGCAAGTTGAATATGGGTCAGCAGTACTCTAGCAGCCAGGAGGGCCAATCATGTCCTGAGAGGCATCAGGTACAGCATCACCAGCCAGGTGAGGGAGGTGAACTTCTTACCAATGCAAGTAAATCAAAACCAAGAATGCACAAATTTCTGTTCACACTGAAAATATTCCCCTTTTCCTATATTAATTCAACTTTTCCACACTGTGTGCTTCTGCATATGGACTAACTGGGGTGAAGAGAACAGCAACAGCCTACCAAAAACAATACATGGATTTACCAGGGGAAAAACTCTATCTCGCATCTTTCTGCCAATGGTTCTACAGAGAAAATTAACACATCACACTTTTGGCACACATAATTAAATAACTGATTCCACAAAAACTGTCCATGTGGGATGCCAGAGAGCCATACAGACTTTCAAGCAAGACTGACTCTAATACACAAAACAGGACTTCGATTAATTTGCTGGGAGAAATGCATTTTTTTCCTGAAGACTGAGATTGTGAAATGTTTACTGGTTAAGACTGCAGGAAGCAAACACAAGTTGTAACTGCACTACACTAAGAAAAAAATATTAGCATCATACAAATAAAGGACCCTGTCAAACAGCTAAGACTTCAATGCCTCTTCATGTTTGTAACTATAAGAATTTAGTCTACTGTTGGTGCTAGGGGAGAAAAACAGGAACAAGGCAAGAGCACATCAAAGACAGGGCAGTATAGCAGAATACACTCAAGTAAAATTTTCCTGCTTTGCCCCACACACCCTCAGGCCACACAGTTTTCCTACCAAAATACAAATGGCTTAAAACAAAAAACCAGCCCCTAAACACGTTCTTCTGTAGAATTCAGAGACAAAAGACTGCTGAACAAAGCTCAATGGGGTAGAAAGCTGCCCACTGATAATTTTGCCAAGTGGAAACCAAGTTCACTGAGCCCTTGCTTTTCATCTTGGAACAGTACTAAAGCATGCCTTTGATTTATACATACTCATAAAACCTTTCAACCTTTCAGTTGTATACTACAGGCTGTACAAGATTAATTCAAATTCAGCTGTTAATTCAGCACTCAAAGTAAAGTTTGTGTCTTTAGACTATACTGCTTTTTCTTGCAACATCACAGAAAACTGGAAGCACCGATTGCATTTAGTCAATAATATACAGCAAGATACAATTGTGACAGCAACGTCCTCACAGAAAAGGTTTCGGTGGAGAAAAAAGTGCCATGATAAGGGAAATGTAACTAATAACCAGTAACCCTCGCAAGACCACAACCTGAATCCATCAAGAATCCTTGCTAATCACAGCAGCAATGTCAGAATACCAACCTTACAGGAGTCAAGTACTCAACCTGGCACGTGGCAGATACAAACCAACTTTTCTCAGTGTTCCAGAAATGTAAGAGGTAATCTCTCTACTGCTTAATGATTTTACACAGAATCACCATTATTCTGTATCTTTTCAGTACCCACAAACTGGATATGTGAGCTGAAAATCAGGTCTGAGAAATAGCTTTATGTCTCAGGATTTTGCCTGCAGCATCCCAAACTTCTCAATCACTCGATTTTATTAAAACCACATACTATGAGGCCACTGGGATTTCATCATATACTTTGAAAACAGAGGGACATAATTTTATGATGACTGCAAAGACACGAAATTTCAAGCAGAGTAAATAGTATTTCTCTGTTACCACTTTCCAACTTGTAGTAAACACCCAGTAGTCTCATCAATGATGTGATACTACTATATTAAAGATCATGTCATCATCAACTATAAAATGCAGCAACTTGGTGGGTGCAAGTAAGAGGCAACACTGAACCAGTACACAGTCTTACCAGTCTGTCCCTCTGCAGGAAGGCTGTACTTTCTGAGCTTCTGTAAGCTTTAGCTGCTAACTTAAGAAGCAAAAACAAGGCTATGATGTTCCTCTTTAACGATTGTTTATATTCAATTTAGTTGGATCATTTGGCAGAAAAGTTTGATCAAACCAGAGGGGAGATTTTTTCAGTATACCTAGTATCCTTCAAATCCTTTTTATTTCTTATCTTTTGATCCTTTTTATTAGAAGACTGAATTAAAATAACAGAACTTACCTAGAGAAAAACCAGTTCAGCTCACATTTTACCTACAGAGTACCATTTAACCTGAAGGTTGATTTACAAATTATGTACAGTCATTTATTTTTTGGTGTGATATTGTCACCATGCATAATGAAGCTGAAAAACTTCAAAAGCCAAGAGGTTCAAGTAAGTTCTACATGACTGTTCAGTCAGGAGTCTTTGTTTCTCCCCTCATGTTTTTCCTCCCCATATAACCATGCTGACATGCAAGGATTTGGTCTTATCAGTGTGAAACTGCTGCACAAAATCATAGTAGGAATATTCAACAATCTGTTCCTCCCACACTCACCTACAAAAGGGACCCCCAATTCTAAGAAAAACACTTCTTTATATAGTCCTCTCAGGGTTGTGCATACAGCATCTGGTAAATGATAAGATAAAGGCTTTAATCTCATTCTCTAAGTAGTCTATTATTGCTTAAAAGGAGTTACAAGAATTAAGTCATCCTTGAAATAAAGACATAAGTGCCCATAAAATTTTCTGTAGCTATTTACAAAGGGAGGAGCAAGAAGACCTGACAAGAGCCATTCTGGAGAGCACAGGGGGTAGTAAGTGCTACACTGATGCTGTAGCATTTATGCCTCCATAGAGCACAACTGTGGGAAAATTCATGAAGCCAAGGGTGCAATATTAAATAAATGTAGTGTGAAATAATGCCTAGAGCTACTAGCACTGAAATCCATGTGAATTATAATCCATTAATCAGAATCAAATTACAATCTAGAGATATTAAATGCATTTAATATTACAATATTTAGGCAATAAACAGGATACAAAAATAACTCATTATGTATGCAAGTCTAGCTAACAAGTAAAGTCTTAAAAATCATATTTCTCTTGAAGGCAGTTGGTAGACTTGTAGGGGGGATTAAGTAGCACAGAAGAATTTGTAAACTTCAGAGCTTTAGGCCATTTTTGGAGAGAGGCTAGGAGGAAATCACCTATTAACATATTGTTTCAAAAACATTCATTCAGGTCTTTTTCTGAAGCACCAGTTTGAAGGGCAAGATACCATGGGCTTGAGAGAAGTGAGTAAATTCTACCCTGCAGTAACCACTTGTGTCCAGACTCTTAATCACAGCAACAGGGTGGCTTGGTCATCTTTATTGAGAGAAACTTCTTTGCTCTAACCATGGGATAAAAAACAAAGGCAGAACCAGTGACCACAAGACCGCTGGCATACCACACCAAACCCATATTTTTGCACGTCTGCTTTAGAACTCTTTACTCATTCATGCATAAAATTCTAAACTACGACAAATACAAGCGATTCATGTTGCAAGGCAGGAGCCTGGCTGTCACTATGCATTCTCAGTTTCCAAAGAAAAAGGCTTTAGTCCTCTTCATGTTACAGAAACTTTCACAGACAAAATGCTTTCCTTTGTTTTCAGTAGCCCATTGAATTTCAAATATGGATTTTAACAAAGTAGTCTGTAAAAGTCAGTAACTCCTGTCACTTACTTGGCTTAGAGTTAATGATGACATTTTCAGCAGAGAGCTGGGGTGGGAATCTGCAGTTGTCTCCTTGGCCCTCACTGCTGCCATACTCTATGACGTCCACTTGTCCCAGCGGTACGCTCCACTTCAATAAATACCTCTGGCCAGTCACGGTGCCACTGCTTTCATAGGAAGAGCTGGAAGATGCACAAGTTATTGCTGTGACAAACAACTGTGTTTCATGGCATACTATTTATTATTTTAGCTTCTAAAATCTGCTGTTTATCAGCTTGAGTACAGTGCACGACTTGAAAGAAATACATGCATCAGGCTGACTTTCGTGACTGACCTTTCCCACGTGCAGATAATCTTGTCTACAAACACCACAGGACTGCCAACAACAGTCCTTACATTTCTATAGCAAAACATAAATGGCCATCTTTTAAGATCAATGTGCATTCTGAAATCCTAATACAAGTGCTTGGGATTATACTTTGGCTCCACATTTTCCTTACCTTTTTGAAACACTTCTTTTTGGGCCCTAACTGCTGTGTTTAGGGAAGTATGGATGATGGGACCTTTGAATGATTGCTGGCAACAGGAAGGACAACATAACCTCTGAAGGGCTGACAACCAACATTTCTGCCAAGCCCCACAGCCCAGACTGTTGTGTACAGCAGACCTCTGCAGCTGCTGCAGCTTCCAACAGTAATCCTGCCTGAGCTGCTGCTTAAGAAGTGTGTATCACAAAACAGGCATTTCAGAGGAAAGAGCATACTGAGGAAGCTCATTAGGAATAGAAATGACATCAATACTAATTTTATTTTATTTCCTTCATTCCCTTATTCTCATTCAAGAACATGTAATGAATATGTATTGTAAAGAACAGAAGAGATGTTAAAGTGAACAAAAAAAGTTTACTTCACAGAAAGCATGACTGAAATCCAGAAGTCAAATGCTTGAGAGGAATCAGCAAAATGCATTTATTGAGAACAGTAACTAAATGCTGAAGTTCAGCTAGTCAGCTACCTATCTGCAACACAGACTTTTGTTTCAATAAGGAAGCAAGTATGAACAAAGAACACAACTTCCACAACTTAAGTAAATATTTATAAATTCTTGACCTAGCTAAGAAGAAACAAAAAAAACTAGGCAGGACACAGTTGTTCAGTGACTAGGGATAGCATCCACCCCATCCAGCTGCTGTTACTTCAGATCCTCTTGGTCATCTAAACTGTGTGCAAAGAAAGACCCAAGGGTTGTATCATCTGTAAAAATGTCTTATCTTTTGCAAACCAGGAACACTCAAATGTCTCAGCTGCCTAGGGACCAATAGTTACAGAGGAATTTTCTATGGCTTGCAAAAGAAAAATACTTTTACAGAGGACATGACCCTCAGAGGGTCAAAGACTTGGCATAATCGTGAACTTTTAACATGGAAAATAAAAACAGACTGCACTTTGCTGCTTCAGTTACAAATACAGAAAACCCAAGACTTTACTGGTATGAAAGATAAAATATGAATAGTTAAAAACAATATTCAAGTGTTACTAAGAAAGTAAAGAATTTGTAAAGGCAAGGATCACAGGATAATTGACATAAGCTTGTTAATTTTCTGAAGTGTAGTTATTACATGGCACTTTTCACTCACTTACATAAGACCAAGCAATCACACACTTAGAAATATATGTACAGGATCCATACTTCAGTAATGAATTAAGATATCAACTCATATTATACTTAAGAAAAGCTGTTCTTGGAAGATTTTAACGATCCACATTTTCTTTGTCAGAATGTACCATTACACAAAAGAATTTATGATACAAGCAACATATGAATGTGAACACAACCTTGGAATACACAGACATTTAGTAACAGTAACAATTACAGCCAACAAAAGCACAGAAGGAACTATGAAAAAATGCTTTTTTCAAAGCATTTCACCTTTAATCTTTCAATGTTTGGTCTCAGAAGTAACAACCCTTCCCCATCTGGAACTTTGTTAGCAAGTTCCAGGTTTGTTCTGGCAACCTGCATTACTTTATGGGTTTCATTTTGTTTGTTTGTTTGTTTTTTGGAGGTTGTTTGTTTTGCAGAGGGTGGTATTTACTTTACAAATTGTGTCAAGTTACAAATTTGGGTGTGTTACAGTCTGAATTTAAGGAAGAAGAGAAAGAAGTCTTACCCTGGGGCATGCCTGTATTCCACTAAGCACTAATACACAGCAATAACAAGACATTACAGAGCATTTCTATCTGTAATCTCCATGTGACACAATTTTCTTACAAATTTACTCTAGAACTTCCAAATATCAGCCAGCAATTTGGAGGACTATAACAAAGCTAGTTATCCATTTCTTATGACTACTCCTAGAAACCATTAGCCACAGTAAATACAACACCACAAAAGCAATTCAATAAGTGCCATTTTTTTCCACCTGAAGTTCAAATGATCATCTAAAAAATGTAAGTGAAATCTTACCGAATATTTACTGTTGCACACATCAGCACATCATTTAACATGAAAAGTCGGCGTTCTTTGGTTTTGACAATTTCTCCTTTGTCATTATAAACTGTCTCAACCATATCATCAGTCCGTATGAGGTATCTGTTTCCGCTGCTGAGTAGCTGGATTTTGAAAACAATCAGCACTGTATATTACACACTGCACATCCAACATCCAACACATAAAAAGCAAAAACAATGGGTTATCACTTGCCATTATAGCACAAGTGATTGCAGGTGGATTTGCCAAGGGAATTAGGTCTCTTTAGTAATCTGTTTTTGATTTAGAGAAACAGTAACTTCTGCTGTCATCCATGTGGAATTAAAGGGCTTTGCATCTTAATGTAGACCATGGCTGCTCAGGGAATCTTCCACACTGATAAAGGTTTCTTGGTGAAATAAATTATTTCTTCCACAATTTCTGTGATTTCCTTCCTTAGTACCTTCTTTCATAATCCACTGAAGACCTACCCATGATTCCAGTTGCCCAGAGTGGGAGGCCAGAGTGTGAGGAGGAAGTGTGCTCAGCCTGCTCTGTCCCCCTGGGCTCACACAGCTGAGGAGTGCAGCTGGCAGGGTGTCACAGACTGTGGAGAAGACGACATGTCCAAGAGATTCTTGGCATGTAAATTGTTCCTGACATTTGCCTTCAAGGGCTAAGGATCAGCCACTCTGTGCAAGTGTGAACTAATCCCATACATGTAAAATACATCTCCACAGTGTCCAACAGAATAAAATGGTCCATAACTCACTAATTTTCTAATCAACCACCTCCTTCACCACCTATTTCACCCTGGCTGGAGCTGCTCCAAAATTCTATATGCAAATATACAGGCCCAGGAGGGCCAACCCTGTCCTGGGGTGCATCAGGCAAGGGAGGGGATTGTCCCACTCTGCTCTGCACTGGCCCCACCTGAATACTGTGGGCAGTTTTGGGTGCCACAATGTAAGAAAGATATTAAAAGCTATTAGAGAGTGTCCAAAGGAGGGCCTCAAGGATGGTGAAAGGCCTTGTGGAGAAGCCATATGAGGAGCGACTTAGGTCACTTGGTCTGTTCACTCTGGAGAAGAAGAGACTGAGGAGAGACCTCACTGCAGTTACAGCTTCTTGTGAGGGGAGGGTTCTTCACCCAGAGGGTGTTTGGACACTGGAATAGGCTCCTCAGGGTAGTGGTCAAAGCCCCACGCCTGACATAGTTCATGAAGCATTTCGACAATATTCTCAGGCACTTGGTGTGACTCTCAGGGGTGGTCTTGTGCAGAGACAGAAGTTGGACTCCATGATCCATGTGGGTCCCTTCCAACTCAGCTGATTCTGTGATATTAACACACAAGACCTGCGGGACCCTATGAGATTTGGAGTGACAACCCACATATATATCAATGAATCCCCCACTGCATAACACACAAAACCTTACAGTCAATATCAACTGACAAAAGGTAACCTAAGATACCTCTTCAAAAGCACATTCTGTGTCTTGGAACTATTTGCAGATGATTAATAGCTGCTTCAAGAAGCGGCATTATGACAACTAGAAAAGGAAGTAAAATGTCTGAATCCATCTTCTAATGCACTTAGAATAGAAATACTGTTCCAGTATGAAAATAAATTCACTATTCCATTCCTGGTAAATAACTTAAAACAAGCATTTTCTGGTTGACTATTGCTTTCCTAAAAGATGTGCTTTTATATATCTCCATAAACAACCCCATTCCTTCATAGAAAACCAACACAGCTGTCTCTTTGGTCTCTGTTGTAGAGATTGCTCAAGGCCCAGAAACTGACTCTTCCATTTCTATTCTACTTTCCTACTTTCCTTACCTTGTTCAGGTAACGTTCATTCATTGCTTTTGCTATTTGTTTTATTTCACAGCGTTGATCTGCATCTCTTTTCCTTTCATTTAACTTCTCTGCCAGTGTCTCGAGTTCTGTAAGAGCCATTTGTAGAGGTAATCTGTCAGGATGTCCTTTATTAGTGTTCTTCAACATATCCTGAGGGGTAATTATAAAGAAAAAAAAAATCAGATTTATTTTCAAAGTCAGGTTTCAAAGATTACAGGATGTACAGTTACAACTACATTCTTTACTTGAGTACTACTAAAGAATAAGACCAGTAAACACCTAATAAATATTCAGACAGCACATTGCTTAACTTCCCAAATATCTTAGTAATTCTTTAAAAATATACTGAATGGGATCACATACATTCTTATTTAAAGAACAAAATTACAGAGAAGGGACACAGTATTAAACAATCTGGCAAACAGTATTATACTATGTATAATATGTATGTGTTTACAAACAATGATTTAAAATGAAAATATTCTGATATTCACTGTCATAATAATACTGTATTATCTTTATTACTATTATTATTCCTCATTAAAACATGGACAGCATAGTCCTCCTAAAGTAAGAGACATTACTTCATTAAGGTCACAACAGCTCCTTCAAGTCTTTCTCTTTTGTAGTCATACAGTAGGAAGAGTTTGAATTATACTTTGTCTCCATTCCCAGAGCACTTAAAAATCCCTATATATTCACTCTGTCTTCCTGTGTCAATAAATGCCTGACAACAAACGTCATTGTTCCTGCTACTCTCACCATGGCTTCTGACCCACATGCTTCTCCCATGACCATCTCTGCTCCTTTACCCACAGTAATTTCCAGACCTGCAGCCAAAACCTGTCTTCCTCTGCAGCACCTGCAAACACAGCTAACACACAGTGCTTACTGGGGTTGATCTGCTGTGCTCTGCAAGGAGGTACAAACAGAGTATATTTGTCTGGAGTAGGTCTATGCTGGGCAACTGTGCTCATCCTGCAGCTTGACTGCCTGTTGAGACCCAAGGACTCCCTGTCAAACCCACAGTTTCCATGGGAAGAGAAACAAGACGCTGCAGGTCAGAAGGAAGCTGCAACGTACTCTAGCAGGTCCTGTGAGCCAAGTAGTCAGCGAGTGGACTGTTGTTCTGCATCTCACATATATTCTAAACTATTGCAGGCATGAATTTAATCCTCTTGATTCTTTCTTCAGTTGAAAGTAATGCCACTAAGTTCCTAGCTATGTTTTGAAGTGATACTAGCTAACAAACAGATACAAACAAGTAGCGTATTTGAACTACACCTTTACTAGAAAACTATTTATAAGCTATATTTTACCTAGCAGGTAATCTATAGCAAATCTATATACTAAGGTTTTCCTGCAGTGTCTTTACTGCCTGTCCCTGCAATCAGACTATGAGATCAGCATGTTCAATGCACTGAAATGTCTCTTTATTTCCCCATGATCTAGTGGTCACTTTCACTGCAGCATGATCCTCTAGCAGAAGACAGCAACCATGTAATCCCAAGGGAAAACTATGCAAGAGTGCAAAAGGAGCCTCCCTTTGGTAAACATTTTTTACCTGCAGTAGTAGAATGAACTGTGGAAAACGTTGGATAGGTTTCATCATTAAACCATACAGAGTTATGCGATCAGGGCTTGACTCCTGACACTGCTGCAATGCAAGAAAGCCACATTTACTACCATGAGCACATTTCCATCAGTTACAGAACAAAGGGAAAACATTTCCGAAAAATTCTTCTATATTGCTTACATTAATTATAATAGGAAGACTGTAAAGATTTCATTTACTATCAAGATTTAATTTAAAAATGTTAAATCTTTTAGAAAAACCTATCACTATTAAAATAAATGTGAAAGATTAAAAATGATGGCCTGTCACTGAACTGAAATATCCTCCTTAAATAAATACAGCTGGGCTAAAGCCCCACCAGCAGTGCAGCGCCTATAAATCTAAAAACCTACCTATGCGTTTTTAAGAGGAAATATAAGAAAAACATCATAAGCTCAGTGCTATGCAAACAGAGATTTTGATCTTCTTTATTAGAAGAAACAAGGGAAAAATTTTTGATTTATATTTGGAAAGAAAAATGTTAGAATCCATTATTTCAGTTACCAGGAATGGCAGATAAAACCAGCCAAATTTCTTTTGCGTGTGCAAAAAAGCCAGAAATGGCCAGAAATAGGAAGGTCAGAGGAAATACTCAATATTAAAAACAAAGCAAATCTAAACAATATTAAACTGTTGTTATGCTTAAATTGCTATTTATTGCTACAACAATCAGCTTCACAACAATTTATTTCCATACTTATCTATACAAACATCTATTTTTTTCCAAACAGCAGTAGTGAAGATTTTGATCTTCATTGCTGGTGGGCAAAAAAAAAAAAAAAAAACCGAAAGGTAAAGAAGTGTCATCTGTCATCAGTTTGGCTGTGCTTCTGCAAGGAGAACCAGTGTGGCCCTGACAAGCAGTGATGAGAGGTGTGGATTGTGTCTCTGTTGGAAAAACAGGTTTTTAATAGTAGAACATGTTTAACATGTGAGTACAGACTCACTAGAGAGTCTAATCTTCATGGTGCTAATGGCTTCCGAAGTATCATCCCGCACAGAGTTGTTCACACCCCAAAAAGTTGTTAGTTAATTTAAGATCTGAAGACAAACCCCTGCCACCCTTCTCTAGGCAACCTAAAAGTTGCATTAGGCACCCAGTTTTTACTGTTCTGTGGCCCACTGTAAGAGACCTGACAGGGTGACCAGCTCTGAGAGGCACAACTCAATCCAGGATGCCTGGGGAATGAGACAAGCTGAGCTTTCAGACTCTCAGTAATGTCACAGACAACCCAAAAGCCTTGCAATGGATTCTGTGTACCCTCAGTAAGGTGTCAACCCCAGGGATTCGCAGCACTTCTACTGCGTCTGCCAGGCTCTCCATACACATCATGACAAGCATCATATGCAACAGGGCAGTGTGCATTCTGCAAAAGAATCACCAATTTCAACCCCAAGCCAGAAACACAATCTTCAAAATCCAGGGAAATTCTTGTGGAATGGAAATCCAGCTGCACTACTTCTCACAACACAATAAACAAATTAAAATTAAAATAAATTTCTAATTAAAAAGTGGCTTCATACAGTGAACTACTATTTGAAGCTTACCTGATATGGAAGAATCCTAATGTTTAGCCAAATAAAGTAATGCAAACACCAATAAACTGATTTGAATAACAATAAAACTACTGTGCACTTCAAAATATATCCCAGATCTAACAGCATGTTACTATGCCAAAAATACAATATTGGAAGGGCATCCTCTGGGGTCTTTTTGTGCCAAACCCATAAAACAGACCTTAAGTCCATAAAAAACAGTGAGACAACACACAGTATCAGCAGTCAAATTTCCTCCCAAATTATAACTCATACTTTCTTATCGCATATGCACAACTATTTTAAGATTGAATGAACTAACCTTTAAGAAGTCTAAAAAGGCCGGTTTGGTGGCACAAGATTTCTTGAGAATCCCAACTGCTGTACTGAAGTTGTTTACATATTCACTGTATGCATCCAATACCATAGATTTAGAAAACTGAAAAGAAAAAAGGGCAAATCCTAACTAAAAATACCAAAGACCTCTGCCAGCAGAGCTATATAGACCTCTGGCTGTTAGGGACTCGCTCAGAACTAAGGGCTTTGCTTGGCCTAGTGCTGGATATACAGAAATACTGGTAATACCCAAAATAATCTATCTGCAGAAGACAGGCTGGAAACAGAAAGATATAACACCTGTGAATTACAAGAAATGTACTTACAGAAATTGCTTCATCTTGGCTAGAACACTGAGGCAAAACCTGAAGACTATGGGCAATCAAAGGGCATCCACTGAGATGCAAAGTGACAGCTGAGATCCCCTGATCATCTCACTGTCTTCCAGATTAAGTAAATCAGCAAAGTTCCAGGGCCTTCACAACCTGACTTCAGCTATTAAGGACTTACCAAAAAAGCAGACAGATTGTGTGGCCTGCAAACATGGGAATGGTAAGATCACCACCCATTGCCTTCTTGGTAATTTTATCTCTCTCTTTTGCAGAGCTGGTCTCATTAAAACTACCTAACTTGCTTCAGTCACAACAAGGCAGGTTTGCTTTGAATCTTTAGCAACTATTTCATTTTGGGTGAGCTGTGATCAGATCCCAGCTCTCTTACAGCAGGCATGAAAAGGTGGTGATTTCCAGCACCTGGGTGGCAATAAAGCATTCAAGGCAGAAGGCAGGCAGCCTCTTCGAGCCACACTTTCATGGTGAACAACGTCTTTCTATCAACCAAGGCCATTTCTTGTTTTCTCTAATTTAATGCAGTACCTAATTCTGTCCTTTACTGAATGGACTTCCACTAATGATGGAATAGGGTTTTACAAATACTCTTTATCAGTGCTCCATCTCAGTTCAAACTCAGGAATTCAGGACATTACCTACTGTGGTTTCTTTCCACTTGCACACAACTAGGTATGACTACCCATTTTTTACAAGATGCCAAGCCTCAGTCTCACCTTAACTTCGGTGGGTTTGTAAATCTCTAATTTCTCATAAAAATAAGCTGTTTACTTAAATGTCTGAAAGATTAATCAAAGCCTGAAAACTTTCCTCACAATCCTTTCACATCTGCCAACCAAGCTGAAGACATGTTTTGGTGTCAGTTTCCTTACCAAGATCGTACATGCATACTCTGACAGTTGCCACAGGCATTGGAGAACATGGGCATAAAGCAGCCAAGTTAGAAAGATATGGAGATGGAAAAACAAGACTAAAATAAAAACAGATTATCTGTTCTGACACATTTGCTTACGGAAGCAACAAAGACATCACCAATCATTTCAACAGAGTCCCACTCAGATACACGGCTCGCCAGCGCAATCTGAAACATTGAATGGCACTGAAGAATTTCCTTAATTCGATAAAAGACCATTTTAAGTTTTCTTTCACTCAGTAATTTTGGTTCCATATCTGAAAGGGGCTTCTCATATTGCTGTGGGGAAAAAAAAAAAAGCGAATTGATTTAAACAAACAAAAAAATGGACTTCAATAAGCAGAAAAACAATTTATGCAACAGTACACACACACAAAATCACTGAACATTTGGCATGAAGCATCTGTAGCAAAATCTGTGTTAGTAATATGTATTAATATTAAATAATAAGTAAAGAATAGTAATATTCTTTAATGATCTTTAATGATTCTTTTTCAAATATTCAAAATTTTAAAATGCAAAAGATATTAAGGTACCTCCAGGATTCTTTTGAGACCATCCACGTAATTCTTCTCACTATCAACTACAGAGCCCAAAATATACCTTCTCACAACCTGTTGAAACAACAAAGTTTTATCCAAAGCTCTAATCAGGTAACACATTTGTTATAATTGGAAATGATGATGATGATAAAATTCTCGCATTAATAAAACAAAAGAAATACAAAGCATCAAAAGTAATTAAATTTGCTATCACTCTAAAACTACTTATTTTAAAGAACACAACAATTATTGTATCAATATCTGTAATTTTTTCCTGACTCTTGTAATTCCAAGCTTTACTTTTGAAACTTTTGAAACTTGACTGGCATTTAACAATGCTCTCAGGCACCTGGTGCAACTTTTAGGGCTGTCCTGTGCAGGGCCAGGAGTTGGACTTCAATGATCCTAGTGATCTTCCAAATAAGGATATTCCATAATCCTATGCACTTAAATGTATATATGTAGACATTAATGGAAACAATCATATGTATAAGATGATGTTGACTACTCCAGTGATTTGCTACAACAAAATAGGTAACAAGCTTTCAAAAAAGTCCTAAATTTTATTTTTAATAAGTTTTATGAATTTATAAATAAATTTATAAAATTAGGAGCAACATGAAGGGCAAACAAGCAAATACTAATTGCATTTTAAAGTTAAGACCATACAAATTGTACCACTGAGAAAGTATCCAAGTCAGCATTCTCTTTTGGGCACTACCATGCATAAGTGAAAACCCCCGTGTTATCTATATTTATATGCATTGACAGAGTTGTAAGAGCTTCAGGAAAAGCTACCATATTTCATGTTAAACTACAGGCTATTTATTACACCTCCTTCTCCACCTTCTGCTCCTTCTGCTTCTGTAATTCAGCTGAAATGCACTTTGTATGTACATGCAGACAGCAGGACAGGAAGGACTGCAGAACCAATCTGGTTTAGAATTTAAGCTTCTTGCCATCAATTAGATTTCTTGTTGGTTATAAGGATTTGTTTTCACCCAAATCCATTTCCTAATCCAGCTCACCCCAGAGTTTTCAAAAGGGGGACTATGAGGGAGAAGACAGCACAGGGGTAGGATGAAACCACTTTCCATAACTACAACAGAAATAAAACCTGCTCATTTTGCTATTTTAAGATAGCCTAAAAAATCATGAAATTCAAATCTCAGGCTTGCTTCTTTCTGCTCCAGAACCCCACAGCCTCCTACCTCCTCCACCATCATTGCCTTTAAATTTTCCACACTTGTATTTTGCATTATTAAATGCAGGTTATGTGAGAATTTTCTTTCAGGTACTGGTATTTCAAAGGAGGACCTAAAACTTATCTGAGGCTTTGCTTAAGATATACACAGTAAAATTAGTTGTGTCTAATCTGTGTTTAGAATGGATTTAGCAGTGTCTTATTTGGTATAGTGGATCAGTGGCTCTGGTGAAGAATACTAATCCTACTTTTAGTCACAGTTCATTCTTCTGAAAAGAATAAACATCTGTAGAAATAAAAAATTCAAGCTCTATAATACACAAAAAGAATACTTAGCAGTGGCTTCAGGTTATTGCAATACATATGAGCCCCAGCCCCAGTATTTGCAGGCACCAGGATTTAAACAGAAGCCATCGTGCCACCTGCTGTTTGAAGCCAGCACGACCACAGAGCAGCTCTGCTGTGACAGGGCAGCTGGGCTGGAAGGGAGCCCCAGCCTGGGGCGCCCAGGGCTGTGACCCCTGCCCACAGCCAGGCTATGCTGGCCCTCCCTGAACTGCTCCATTGTTTCTGTGCACCCCAGCCCACCAGAACCCTGCTGACCAGCAACCAACCTCCCCCACACAGCTGCTGCACCCCTCCAGTTTGGCGTCACCTCCAGATGTGCACTGCAGCTGCCATCCAGATTACTCATTCAGGCTCTAAATGCCAGAGGCCCGTGCCTGCTCCTGAGGGACAGTGCTAACTCTGACTACCCACTGCATTTTGCACCACAGACTCACTGAGCGTGGCGTCCTCACCTATTTTCTACCCATACAGACTGTGTCTCACCTACAGTACAGGAATACTTCAGCAGACAGCTGAAAGCCCTGTTAAGACAGAGGTAAGTGACCCTGCTCCCCTCTACCCATAAAGTCACCACAGTCATCTCTCCCCTCAGTCACTTCAAAGAGGCTCAAGCTGGTCATGCACAAATGGACTGTGGTCCATCTATGCTGATTTTTCCCCACTCACCCTCCTGTCCTACTGAACGCAGACATGGCTCCCAAAAGCATGTACTCCATCACTTTTGCTGGAACTGAGGTGAGGTCAGACTCAATTCTCCTTCTTGTGGGTAAGAGTGTGACACTTCTTCCCAGTCTTCTGACCACTGTGATCTTAAATGACTGAGAAAGGCCTTACCCACAGCATCCTTATATCCATCCCAGCTGGTCCTACAGACACCTGTACATCCAAATGGCCTCAGCTCCCCCAGCTGCAGATTAGGCTTCACCCCAGCAGACCTGCCTCTGGGCTCATGGGCTGAGTCCCGAGGACAAGCCTCACCAGCAAAACCCAAGGCAAAGGTGGGTTCTGACCCTTTATCACTAGGTCTCTGCCCCATCAAGCAGTGCATCGTGTTTTTCTCAGCCTCCTTTTGTTGCCAATGTACATCAGAACCTCTTCACTGTTGCCCCTCAAGCCTCACTAGCTCCAACTGAGCTTTGGCTTTCCTAACTCCATTCCTGCCCACTTGGACAGCTCCTCCTGGGCAGATGAGCAATATTTGTCATGACTTACACAACTATTACCAGCTTGTTCCAAACTACAAGCACTCTGGGCTTTTTGCAAAAGAAGGTAAACCTATTTGTACAAAACCAGCCCAGTGAAACTCAAATTCCGATTTCGAAAGAAGGAAAGAGCATTCAGACTGATGCTGAAATCTCATATTTTAATAAAATCTTACAGTAATGGAACACAGTTTGATAGCTGCTTTGTTACAAGATTAGCACTTCACTGTGTTAAACACAAGAGAAAAGTAAACCTCACCGAAGTAATAGGTAAAACAAAGCAAAACAAAAATCCCAAAAATATATAGCCCTCTCCTCAATTGCCCTAGTTTGGTTTTTTGCTCATTTTGTTAAGGTACTGACCAGCTAACTCATGACTCGACACCACAAGAAGCTAAAAACTCTTATACAGTTATTAGTTGTCATAGCAATACAGTAACATGAACCCAAGGGATTTATTTTCAGCCAAGATTTCTTAAATGATGCTGATTTCAGTATTTTTAAGTGATTTCCACAGTGACTATACAGTTTGAGATGGAGATCAGCAAAATTAATCCTTCTGTAGACTTGACTTTACTGGGGATGATTTTTTTAACCAAGGAAAACTTTTAGATTCAAAGAGCATACAGGATATTCTCTACATTTAAAATGAAAATCCCAGAGCACCTGGAACAATGTTTTCTGGTTCAATGAAAATGCTTTAACTCTCTTCTTTTTTTCACTCAAAACTATCACATTTAGTTTAAGTGTTCAGGTAGAGAAACAATATCGTTCTTATAGATAATTTTATAATGCAAATCATTTTGCACCTCTGGGTGAATTCAGAACTGATGCAGCTACATGCACATACACAAATTTTCAAAAAACTACTTATTCAGTTCTGAATTTGATGTCCATTTAAGTAAAATGCCAATATGATTGAAGATCAAAGGCACCTAAGAGCCATTGGTGCAGAGCAGAAGGGGAGAAAAAAAAAGCAGAAGACCATATTTCCCAAAGCTTACTACCTGCTGCTGTGACAATCCTTCAGGCATAGGAGTCATAATGGCTTCTGTATGCATACAGTCCACATCAATAAATAAATTTAGCTCCTCCTCTTCCAGACAAGATGATCTATGATCTAGAAATAAATAACCACAATGTCAGCTTCTACATGTGGATTGAAAGAAGAAAAAAGCAAAACAAAACCAAAAAAGCAAAGACTTTATCATCCGAGGACAGAAATTATAAATTTTCACTTACCAACAAAAGAAAATTCCTGGCACTTCTGTATCATCTGTGAAATCACATAAATGCTACCACCAATAGGCACTCTAATACAGAACACCTTCCAAAGGCATCCTAATATCCCACAGCTGCAGGCAGCCTAAGCATCTTTTGCCTGACCTCTACTCCCTCCTCTCAGCCAGAAGAATGGGGCTGTCCAGAGGGCAGGACATGACAACTTCAGTTAAAGCACTTCAGCTCCAGGGAGAACAGTTTTAAAATAAATGATCCCTGGGAAGAAACTGAAAACACCCATATTGTGACCCAGCTAAAAAAGTTCCATACATCCTTCGATAGCTGAACTAAAGTAGCCAAATTAACCAAAATGTTTGCTTTCATCAGAAAGGAGTGAGGGACTCTGCATTGCTCTGTGGGTAAAAAATTTACTGAAAAAGCATCACCGAAGTGCACTGATAGGTGGCAGTACACAGCCAGCCAAACGAGGAAAGGAGACAGCAAGAAAGAACAGTATGAGAAACCATCTTAGAACAAAAAGAGAAATAAAGGAAGCAGATCTGATGGCTGGGAGAAAATTGTGAGTTTAGTTAATAAATTTCTCACTAGCCCCATGTTGATTTGGAAAGTGGTTATGGGATTCAGCCATCCACAGATACTGTGTCTGCAACCTAATCTCCAGAAATGTAAGAAGGAATGCCAGGCAGGTCCATTGTAACACTGCCCTGCAGATCATTTTCATCTGTTCAACTGCAAGAAGTTGAGGATACACTTTTTGATCACCTCATTTTGTGTACCTTTCTATATTCAATCTGTGAATTAAGCAAATCGAGAAGTAGTCAGAGGTCATGACAGAGATGTAAGATGTGTCCTGGTCCATACAGCAACTTTATGTTACCTCTCGCAATAAAAATATTTTGTTCCAGCCTCGTGGTTTTAGCTTCCTAAAATTGTAGTTTTATAAGCTCTGAAGTTACTACCATTTAGTTAGTTGGGCAGAAACTTGAGCAAAAAGATACACTATCTCTCAGACTTATCCTGAAAAAGAAACTAGTTTAATTTACTACCACCTGTCTCTTGAAAAAATTACCTGTGGACAGCTGCTGCCACCGCTCATGACAAAGGACTGTCACTTGCTCTCAACTACAGAAAGAACACAAATACTCCTGTGGCTTTTTTGATTTTACATCACTTTCTGTTTTCCCAACCCCAATTCAGCTTTCATCAAAAATCATCAAACTGATTAAGCAGTATAGTCTTTTCCTCTACTTTCACTCTTAAGCACAGAAAGCATTACTCCTTACCAGTGATGAACTTTTTAAAATAGTCGACTACTTCTCAACTGAAAACCATGTCTTAACAGCACATTCTCCTGACATTCAAGAGTTACTTGATGCAGAGACTTGGACAGACTTAGTAACTGTGCTGATTTTGACTGGGGTAGAATTAATTTAATTCACAGTGGCTAGTATGGAGCTATATTTTGGATTTGTGCTGGACACAGGGTTGATAATATACAGATGTTTTTGTTATTGCTGAACAGAGGTTACCCAGAGCCAAGGCCTTTTCTGCTTTTCATACTGCCATGCTGGTGAGAATGCTGGGGGTGAATGGAGTGTTGGGAGGAGACAGTTGGGACAGGTCACCCAAAATGACTAAAAGGATATTCCAAACCGTATGACATCCTGCTCAGTATATAAAGTAGGAGGAAAGAGGAGTAAGGGGAGGGGACATTCAGAGTGATGGCGTTTGTGTTCCAAGTAACCACTGTGTGTAATGGGACCCTGCTCTCCTGGAGATGGATAAGCACCTGCCTGCCCTTGGGAAGCAGTGAACTAGTTCCTTGTCTTTCTTTGCTTGTGTGTGGCTTTTATGTTCACTATTAAACTGACTTTTACCTCAACCCACAAGTTCTCACTCTTACCCTTCTAATTCTCTCCTCAGTCCTGGTGGTAGGGGAGGGAGCGAGTGGCTGTGTGGGGCTTGGCTGCTGGCTGGGGTTACACCAAGACAGTAACTTAACATCACTTCCATACTCCCATCTACCAGTACCTACATCACACTGCTTGGTGGGATTTTTATTTTTGTTTTTAAGTTGACCCTTCTCTGTGGTCCTCAGTTTTCTCAGGTCACTTAGGTTCTTGCCTCAAACAGAAAAAACTGCTCTAGACCATGCTGCATTGACCATACCATCATCTGAACTGAGTATTATATCATACATTTTTGATATATATCTGATTTCTTGCATCTAGCTCTCAGCTCCCACTATAAAAATTTGCTAGGCCATTCATCTTCTTTCTCAGAAATTACTAGAGATGTAATAAAGAGAAACACTGTAAATAGCATGTACCTTGAGAAATGAAAGATTTTGTCCGAATGAAGGAACGACCCTTCTTCACAGCTGCTTTTGTCTTTTCAAGTCCATCTTTGGTACCTTCTCTAGCAGCTCTCATAAGCTTTTGCATCTGTAAGATAAAAAATATAGTCTACATGTTCAGTGAATAATAGGAAAACATTTGAGCCTGCACACTTTTAGGCTATCAATATTATATATTCATTTGACTTTGGACGATAAGTAGAGAGAACCATGAAAGCTCAGAGCCAAGCTCCTGTATTTCAAAATAAAATAAAAACTGGAGACAAGGACTTACTTCATGACAATACTGTATGCAAGTCTAAAAGAGCAGAAATGGTTAAGAACCATTCTGCATTCAAACAGAAACTTTCAATAGTCTCAAATGTTATCTTATGGAACAAATACCTATTACTCACAGGTCATTAACAGCCAGAGGTCTCGTCCATCTTTCAGTGTCCCAATAACTCTTCCAAAGTATTTCTGACCTAAAGATAATCCCCTAGACTCAGTAATATATTAGCTATATTCTTAAAGAAACACTATAATCCCCTAGACTCAGTAATATATTAACTATATTCTTAAAGAAACACTGTTATAAAGGAAGAAGTTACAACTAATCATTCATTGAAGAAATACATTGATTTAATTAAGAATTCCATAACCTTACAGTACAGTACTACATTCAAATGAAATTTCATGGAACAAAAAAAAAAAAANAAAAAAAAAAAAAAAAAAAAAAAAAAAAAAAAAAAACAACCACCAAAGAAATTTTGCTTTGCTGGAAAATGTTCATTAAAATACCCTGCTTTGTACTTCTTTCCCAGAATGCCACTACAACAAAAAATCCCCACTACTGTCAGAACACAAACAAAGCTGCCTTGCTGCAATCAGGCAATTTCTGGGTTTGAGATTGAAGCTTTTGGCAAAAACCCAGTCTTTTCATACCAGTTCCATTCAGAATGGAGAGCAGGGAAGATTCCAAATTTGATCCTGTGTGGCTACAGAGCTAGGGCTAAGCTAGCCCCATGGAGCCAAAGTCTCAGAGAGGCACTAGGGTTGTACACCTGGCTCACACTCTGGGATAAGGGAACCAGTCATCAGGGAAAGACAATGCCCTACCTCATTTTCTGAGACTGGTAATATTAAAAGTAAGCATGAGAAAAGGTCCTTGACCAAGTATTTTAAAGAGTATAGCAATATCATAGTCTTTAATTTAAGACTGCACAATAAAAATTCAGCATATTCAGAATTAATTTCAAACAAATTATTGTCTACTTTTTCAAGCTATTAATAAAAGATAACATTGTGTTGGAAAAGCAATTATTTAAATGTAGCTAGTTACAAAAATCAACTACACTACCTTCAGCTCATGTTTTTGCTTTAGTTGCTGAATCTCTACTGCTCCCACAGTGTTTGACATCAAATCTTTCATCTTTTTTTCATAATGCTCCTTTAAACGCGTTAGGTCATGAGAAAGCTACAGTGTATAAAAAGACACAATCTTTTCAAAAAGCCACAGTGAAAACTCCATGCTAAAGCACTCACATAAATCATGCACATTGCCCCATCTATCTACTGACACAAAGACAACTAAGGGAAAGCTATCACTGAGGGAAAACTACCACTGTAAAGACAGGGCCAAAGCCACTTAGACTAAGGTAACTAAATTGTTATACATATTAATTGTATTGTGCCTATCTCTTAAAAGCCACACGGAAACAATACATCAGCTTTAACCATAAGCATTATTCACTGGAGCACAAACCCTAGTCTGTATTTCAGACTTTCCTTCAAAACAGTGAATCAGAAGAAAACCCAGAGACTGAGGAACCTGTGGAGACTGCTGGCACCTGAGAATATGAAAATTGACAGGGCGGTGAGTCAGGTAAGGAGACACTAACAGGATTCATGTTCTTGTAGTTTCCACATGCATCACAGCCTCATTGTATGAACTTGGGTGTAACCATCCTGTACAGGAATATATTCATTTGCAAGGTAAGTAAACTATCAGAGAGAAAGGAATGCTCTGGAATACTAATTACCATCTGTTAAACATTTTGATAAAGGTAGATAAAAGAGGTTAAAATGCAACCAGGAAAGAAAAAAAAATGAAAATATTTGGTGTGCCCTATAAGAGAAGTCCAGTGGAAAACCCCTCAGCTTGATATCAACAGAGTTATTTGGCAAGAGATCAAAGCCTCAGGAAAGAGAAGGCCTACTGAGTTGAAAACAAAGCGACAAGCCCAGCACGTAGCTCCACTAGGCTGGGTCAGGATGTAATTACCCCTAACATCATGATTCTGGCATTACAGCAGTATAATAAAGAATAGCATCTGGTTCACAGACAAGAAATATTGAACAGCACAAAAACCTACCCTTCTCAAAATAAATTAGTAAATAAATAGAATAATAAGAATTATAATGAAAAGGTGACTTTGAGGGAAGTCATACCAGCACTTAAAATTAAAAATCCCACCTCCAACCTTGCCATACTTTTCAACTAACACTAAAATTATAAGTAGGGCAAGTCCCTCACAGGCTCTGAAAGGCTACAGAAGGTGATGTGCTGGGAATATACTGTAATATCCATCACAAGACCTGAGGAGAAGTGAGAGTGCAAAGAATGGATACAGAGAAAATGTACATAAAGAAGAGGAGTGTCTGCCCATGCTGACGTGCCAATGCAGGGAGGGCTGGGGTTAGTTTTTTGGGTTGGTTTTTTTTGTTGTTTTCTTGGTTGTTTGTTGCACATTTTTTTTCAGCAATCCTAACTTTCCTCACTCTCTGCCAAAACCCTTCCCTAATTTCCCCCAAATTCCATCTCCCAGCAACTGTCCAGGGATAGGAGCTTATCTGACTTTTCCATCCACCAGCTTGAGTGTTCCTCAGCTCCTCACACCTATCCTCACAAGGCAATCCCCAAAACCTTTTGTCACAGGCCTGAAAAAGCCATCTGCAGGGCAGTACCCAAGGGCACACCCCTCTTCTCTCATCACTTCTCAGTCTCTTGCTCAGACACTCTGTGCCTGATCCTGGTACAATTACATTCAACCACTGCCAACAGTTTTCCATGACAGATCAAAGTATACTTTAGGAGTCCCAAAAAAATGGCTTTAAACCTTGCTTTGTTCACATATGTAAATAGATTTTTATGACTATGGCCAAAGCTGAAGGTAGGGATAACAGGAGAAGATTAAAAAAATAAAAAGAATAAGCCAGCAGCCACGTTAAGGCTTATACACTCACATGCAGAGTAATTTCCTAGTCTCTTCCAAGGTATTTAAAACAAAAAAAAAAATTCAAACTCAGTTTTTTTCAGTCTTGTTAAAAAAAAACTCCCAAACAAACAGTTGCAACAGCTTAAGGTCATTCTAGTCAGAACAAAACCAAGACAAAATCAGAGGATGAGCACTCAGCTTACAAAGTGCAGATTTGGGTAGGCTCATGTCTTGCAGTTAATTACTCATTCCCTGATTTCCAAAGGATGTGCAGCAAGGATGGAGGTGAGGGGAGAGCAGATTACATGTACTGGAGGGAAACACAGACAGCAAGGCTTTTATTCTCATCAAGTTAAGAAACCTGCAAAATGAAAATAAGGGTCCCATGAAATAACAGCCTGTCTGCAATCCCTGCACATTCCAGCCACGGGGTGCTGAGGCAGCTCACAACACACAGCTGCCAAGTGGCTCTTGAGGGTCGGTCCCCAGGCAGCACACTTTGGGGAGCCTCTCACAAAGAGGGTACTCAAGGGCAGAAGAAGAGGACCCAAGGCAAAGAGAAGGCAAGATCCCAGGGCCTCTCTTCCTGTGCAATGGGAGAGATGCAGCGAGGACAGGCACCTGTGTCACCTGTGCCCTCCTGCCTCCCGCAGAACAGATGGAGCCAAAGGTACTAGACCTGAGAAGTGCCACAGATGGATCATTTTAATCATGCCACCTCTCTTCTCTCCTAACAGGTAGAATTCTCTTTGATTACAAAAATCTTTTACTTTCAGAAGGTTTTTATGCTTAGTCACTTTCAAACAAGCAAATGCAGATCTAAGACAGAAATCTAGGGAACACTCGTGAGAGTTTTGTGACTTTTGAGCACCTAAAGATCCCAAACCTTCAATTCTTGTCAGGCTCGTTCCCATTTATTCTTCACCTTATTTTCCACACTTATTTACCACTTACACTACTCCAGCAACTGCAAAAGAAGAGAAGGTGAGGAACTGCCCATAAGCAAAAATAATCTAATTTTTTATTTTATTTTTATCCAATTTGAGTTTTTTTCTTTTTTGTAAGAAGCTTCTGTTAAATATTTTCATCTCTTCTTTTCCCCGTTACATTTTGTTATGTACTGTCACTTCCACACTGATTCATATCTCCTTTAAAAAGATGCTGTTGGCATTTGAAACTGAATTGAGGAAAAAAAGAAATACAGATGAGAAAGGCAAGTATTAGAAGCCAGGATAACCTCAATGACTGAGCAGCACTGCAGGATACATACATGTCTCTTGTGGTTGCCTCGCAAAAAGGAGCTGGGAATTCCATTTTTACACTCAGAATCACTCTGTTCTTCATAGCTTTCAAACTCACTTGAACTCCACCCATATTCCAGTGAGCTGTTTCCACCATCATCACCATTTTCAACATCATCATAAATCATTTCCTCTGCAAGAATTAAATCAAAATAAAGCTACACTGAAATGTATGTTTGTTCAAAGACCAAAAAACTTGTTCAGGATTTGATTTAAAGAATTGTACAGACTTTTGTATGCACATTAAATATTCTGAATTAAACCAAATATTCAAACAGCCAAAGCGGATTGTCTTTGTTGAAACAGAGTACTAAAAAAGGACAGTGTTCTGGGTACACACCATGATCCTTTTAGAAATGTGCTACTCAAATGACACTGTTGTGTCCAAATCCCACAAAATTATTTAGAACTTCAAAGGAAGTTTAAACTGTAGCTGTGACTACACATCTGCACTGAGATGCATCATCCTTCCATTTGTAAACTTGCTATTTGTCCCATCAGTTCAAATGATAAATGCTAAAACATTGCAATAATCAAATGAAAATGTCACTACTTCAGCAGAACAGATCAGACCAAAGTAGCAAGAAACGTGTTACACAATGGTGTTCTATGACTCATCACCACCAGTCACTGGAAGTCTCCCACACCTGGCAGCTACCTTGCTCATAATTTACTCTAAAAACTTGAAGTATTAACCTTTTCAAGACACAACCTTTTCAAATCTATATTGCAAAGGCTGATCAAAGTACCTCCTGTTCAAGACAGAGGTCTTTCCATTGGCACAGATGTCAAGAACATAAAACTTACTCAAAATAAAATGGAAAATTTAGAGCCAATTGCTTATCAGGAAACAGGAATGCACTCTACCTGCAGCATCATTTGTCAATACAAGTAAAAGAGTGTGAACACTTGTCATGTACAACACTTCTGTCAGGAATCACTGTTGTCAGAGGTTATGATGCAGAATTTACAACTGTCTCCTATTAAATTCAGGAAACAGCAGTTGTGCTTTTATTTTAACATTGACATTTCATTTAAACAGAGAAAAAATATGTACTCAAAAGAAAAGCTGGTATGTTTTACAGATCCATCGAAACCCTGGATTTTAATATATTAATTAAATTCTTTATAATTAACATAGAGGATTCTAGTCTAATTTGGAAGATTCAGATTTTTAAAAAATTTTTTTAAATCCTCATGCTTATCAAGATTGTCCTTAAAATAGTTACTGAAGAAGACATCTTAGTGGTAATCTAGCACAATGAGTGATTTAAAAGAACCATCATAGTAAGTCAAAATAAATCAAGACTTTAGCAAGTCTAACTCCTGTGCTGTCATCTTTGAGGCAGGATTTCCCCCATGACTGGGTGAATTCATCTTGTCTATGTGGTAATGTAGATTGACTGAAACTTTTTTTGGAATAGTTGCGTTTCCTTGACATAATATACGAATAATAAACATCAAGATCAGGAATCTATGAAGATGAAACTTCCCTTACTACGTATTTCCTCAGAATCTTTCAATGTCTTAGGGGACAAAATGAAAATCAAAATTTTAATCGATGGCTTATGGGTTAAGCTAAAGATTCTGACCAATATGCCCAGCAGAGCTTTGCTCCATATCCCATACTCCACCTAGCTCAGCCACCTGGGCTGGGTGTATGTGTTTCCTGACTGACCAGCAACAGCACAAAGATGTCCCTGCTCAGACTAGCACTGAGGGAACTTCCAGCAATATAAGCATTCAAGTCATGAATGTAACACAGTACTCTCCAATAATAAATGAAAAAAATTCAGTAATAATTTGTAAAACACAAATTGAACACTGAAACTTTGAACATTGAAACTGAACACTATTAAGGACAAGAAATGAAACTTTGCAGCTTTAAATATTAATGTGGTTTTCACACAAGAAAGCTTAAGTGTTTTCTTGATTCATTAACAATTTCAGTATCAAACACCTACACCCTCTGAGAGCCATGACGGGTAAGATGGTGAGCTCCCAATAAGCCAATTCACTCAAACACAAAATCAGTAAGTAGCAACTGATCTTTAAGCAGACTTCACTATATCCAAAAACTGCAAAACAAACCTGAGCAAGAATTCAATGAAATATGCTTCTTGAGCCCTAACTCCATCATTTCCAGTAAAGGTAAAATCTTGACTCCAGCAATGACTTTGAAATCTATTCTGCCCCCTCCAAACATGGTCACAACCATCAGGAATGGACCACTTCAAAACTGAAATAAGACATTTCTTTAGAGTCACAACCAGGATGGTGAACAGCCACTCTGGACCATCTCTTCCATCTATCAAGCATTTATATATTGAAGGGGACTTTCAAGGAAAGAGCTTCTCTCCATAACCATGACAATGATACATTATCATACATCATTTAACTATTTAAAACACCCTTTTCCTAACTACCTTGCCTTGTTCAGGGCACTACAGCTACAACACCCAACACTGTAATTCTCTAATATGCAGAATACTCAAGCATTTGGAACAGTATATATAAAACAAAGTAGAATTCAGCTTCTGAGAAGAACAGTATAGAAGACCTGCTGAGACAGTCTCTTAAGTGTTAGTATAATTCTGAACTTTTTAAGACCTACCAATTAACCAATTATTGACACAATGTTAATTCTATTTACATATATTTTAGGCACTTAATGTATCTCTTTGGTATACATGCACATAATTCCATTTTACATTGCTTTCAACATTACAAAGACCTCAAACCTGGTTCAGAGTCTGAATCTTCTCTTGGCACATCATCATATATTACCTCATCCGGGTCTAAAATCAAGACAGGAAAAAAAAAAACCAAATGAGAAACTTCCTAACATTTGAATGAGACCAAGTGTTTAAGAGGCATTTGGACAAAGCCCTTAACATGCCTTTAGCTTTTGGTCAGCCCTGAAATGGTCAGGAAGTTGAAATGCTGTAGGTCCTCTCCAACTCAAATATACTATTACATTTCAAAGAATTTTGGTTATATTGGCATATATGAAAACAATGGAGATATGACTCACTCTCCACTAGAATTTTGCTTGCACATCTAATCATTCAAATATTGCAATAGTGCACAAAGCAGTATATGGTATTTGTAAAATTTCAGAGTTTTATCTGCATTGCTTATAATGACCTTTGGTAGCCTGAAAACAAAAATCCACTTCAAAAGGCAGTATTTCTCCCTCCTTCTTAAGAAGTATGTTGTGTTCTGTGCCTGTTGAAGGCTGCTCATTGCCTTACTGAATGGCTAGAAAAGCTGAAATTGACTTTTTAAAAAGAACCAAAACTAAATAATATAATGATTATCATAGTGCATTAAGAGGAAGAATGACAACGCAAATTCTTCAGTCACTTCACAAAATATGTAAAATTAACTCTAGCCCAGCGGGAACAGCTGAGAACAGGCAGGATAACATGCCCTCAAACCACACAGTCTCTGTTCTGGTTTAAAATGCAGCTACCAGCCAAGAAACAACAGCACCCATCAAGACAGTGGCAATTCCTTCCCCTCCTCCTCCTCCAAGTACTTAGTTGCCACTACTACATAAGAAGAGCAATTTCAAATACAGTCACAGATCAGACTCTGAACTGGAGCTTATTTCCACCGCACATGCATTGATGGAGCCGAATGATTTCCATAACACATGACTCCACAGATTCCAAAAGGTGGAAAAGTGAATGTTAACTTTATTCTAAAATATAATTTTATTACACTGTTGAATGCTCTAACTGGTATAGCTTGGTTCTGGAACCTATCTGAAAACACACACTAAAAGTGAACATGGACATTCCCATAAAATCTGCTTGTGCACACAGACACACACATACTGCTGATCACAACTTAAAGCTGACCACCTTACACAGCTGGACTTCAGTGCTCACTGGTACTTACTTTCCATCCATGCTGTATTTGCAGGATCTGCAACCCATTTGGCCAGGGCGTCATCCTCTCTCTTGGCCTGGTTATCTTCACTTGAAAAAGAGACCATAAAATAAAAGAACTAAAAGTTACACAACAACATTTTTAAACATCCGTGAAGACAAGACAATAAATAAATAAATATATTCCTTCTGGTGCCTTCTAGTTTCCACTCCAAGGCTGCTGATTAGTCAATGTTGCTTCAGTATGTAGTTGGCTGATGAATAAGCTATTCTAGTTAATAGTCTGACAATTTTAGCCAGAAAATTGAAAACACTTTCTTTACAATCTTAAAAAATACTCTGCTTTTGAGTTCATCTACCAGAACACAGGAAAGCGTCTCAGAAACAGTGAAGTGAGAGCTTCTTTTTCGTGGTAAATAGGACTAAAGACATTCTGGGTTACATCAGGAGCCATAAGGCAAAACTGTTACCCTCTTCCATCTGCTGCTGGTGAGGCTGAACTTGTAGCAGTATGTCCAGTTTGGTGGTTTTTTTTTTTTGGCTTCCCAACACTCCCTTGCTAAAGAGCTGTGGAAAACTTGAAGCTACCTCTAGAGAGGTGTAGAGAAAATTAAGTCAGGGACTACAGCACATGGCTTTCAAGGAAGGAGATAAAAGACATGGACATTATTTAGTTTGGTGAAAAAGAATCAGGGTTATTTTTTTGTTTTGTTTTTTTTTGGGGGGTTTTGGGGCCCTTTGTTTTTTTAAATGCCAGACAAAGGGGGAATGGTCAACAGACTGCCCACTGGGAGATTTGGTTTGGACATTTGGAGAGGTAGGGGGGGCAAAGGAGGGAAGGGAAGGCAGTACAGCAAGGAAGACTCAGGGAAACTGCAGCACCTCCATCCTTGGAAGGTTTGAAGGCTCAGCCAGCAAGGCCATGGTTCATCTGATGGAGTATTGGCAGTGGTCCTGCTGAAAGCAGCAGGCTAGACAAAATCTCCAGCAATCTGTTGCAGCTGACATTGCCATCACTCTAGAAAAATTCAACCCAGTGTCTTCAAAAATGTCACGCACAGTTACACAAACCAGTGCTGATTTTAGTACACAACCAGAATTACATCAGTAAGAAAGTAAATAAAAACCAAACCAACAAACATGTAAGCATCACACACGGAAAATAAAATACTTATCAAATGCAAGCTTTCTTAGGAATTAAGGCTTTACAATTCATTACAACATGATGAACTGGCAATCACCTATTCTGAGGGTCCTCCAAGTTTACAGAATTATAATGAGATTCTTCAGTTGCTGGCTGTGTACCTGCCAAAGAGAAAAAAAAAAAAGTGCTTGCAATAACATGTCAGTTTGGCTCAAATGGCACATTTTAGCATAAGAAACTGATTTTACTAGATCATTGCTGAAGAATAATCTCCTTCCTTGCAACAGTTTTATTCTTATACGTGTTTAAAAAAATTAGAAGTTTCTTCACACCATGCATTTTTGAAAACTAAGTAATTCAAAGACACAGTCATTTGTTAGAAGAGCTGTTAAGAGGAACTGAAAATGCCTGATGCATTTAATTCTATCTCTCAAACATATATTCCTCTACAGGTAATAAGGACCACACAAACATTTGCTTTTACTTGACACTATTCCTAATAGCGGTAAAAAGCAAAGGCTGGGATAAAGGCTGGAATTATAGAAGAACTGCTGCCTAGCTAAAGAAAAGTATATTCAAAATACGAAAAGGAAAAGGCAGGATATGGGGAGCTTTCTTTTCCTACTGTCTTGACATTAAGCTGTCAACTTTCTCAGCTCTGGTTACAAAATGGATCTCTTGTTTCTGTAATAATCCATAGCTATTTCCCTTTCTAGTTTCCTCTTCTGTCTTAAAATTGTACTAGAAGACAGAGAACTCATCAAGGGAAAAATCCCACAGCAACTCTAAATCCACAAGAATTGGAAAATAAACAAACAGAAATGCATACAGAAAAGGCAAAAGGGAGAGGAATTTTGCCAGGATCTAGCAAAAACAATAAAAGGTATGAGAAGAAACCGTTTGGCTTGAACACTGAACTCTGGATCTAGAAATTATTTCATTATGTTAAAAAGGAATTAGCATTAATCATACTCACCACCCAGGGTGAATGCTATACAGGAAAGGTACCTGAGGTTAACCAAAGACTCCCCTTCAAATAAAGTAAGGTGTGTAAATACAGTACCTTCTTCATCCACAGAAACACTGCGGATGATGACAGGACTGGAGTATGCTGGCAGTATCAAAGGTAAGTTGGATGGCACAGCATATCCACAAGGGACAGGAACACAATATCCACCGGACAGGTTGGGACTTGCACATTCATCTTGAGGACTTGGTTCTGGTGATGAGGATGGATCCTTATCTTGGATTGGGGAAATATTTATGACTGAGTAGGGACTGACTTTGGCTGGCGTGCCTTCTGCAGCAGGTTCTGATGTTTGCAGCTTCTCAGTGTTTTCTAAATTGTCAGCTCCTTTAGTTGAAAGATGAAACAAAAATACAAAGTTTTATTTTTCATACCTATTCAAGCCGCTCTAATAGCTCTTTGCAAGTATGCTAAACACTGACCTGATCTTTACTATACAACCTATGTATAGTAAAGTATATGTACTATACAACCTCTCTTGTAAACAACAATAAGTTGCTTACAACCTGTGACTCAAAATTCCCACACAGTAGTGCCAACCTCCCCATTTTACAGATGAGGAATGCAGCAAGAGCAAAACAAGACAAGTTACAAAGATACCTACGGAAAAACAGTAACTTGACTGACTTAAGCACATGAGTCAAAACAGTCTTAAACCCTAAAGGTTAAAATCTGAATTCTAGATTAATTTGAACCTTACAAACACAAACACAAGAAATATTTTAGGTGTAGTCATGAGGTCAAGGAAAGTCATGGAGGGACATTCCTCAAAGAGCAGTCCTGAAAATGCTCTGTTAGGAAGGGAGGATGACAATAACTTTACAAGTTTTCCTCTTTGAAAATGTATTGTTTTCTGTTATACAAAGTTCTCAGTATTTTTTGAGACAAACTGAGGTACAGCAGAACCACAGGACGCGCTGAAGGGAACTGCAGAACTGTATCCCAAGTGATCAAATGATTTTAAGCTGTAAGCACAGCTTCACAATAAGGGTGAGCAAGCAACAGATGCTCAGGGAAAGATGGTGTTTAAGTTCCAGGTTGTCAAACTGCACAGTACCAGAAGAGTTAGCTATCTTAAATTGCCATAAGCACAATGAATCTGTTTACAAAAGGAAATTGGATTAAAGTAAGCAACATCAGCTGTTAGCAATTTGAGCAGAATACAACAATTTCCAGACTACACCTCAGCACTGGGAACATCTGCATATGTCATACAAATGTTTCAATATTTAGCAAACTTCTGTTTATGAACTAAATTCATACATTCAAACTCCACTTAGTTTTATGCACAACATCTCAAGCTCAGCACACAGCAGGTTTAGCTGTGAAACAGCTTAGCTCAAGCTGTCAATGTGCCTTAAGACCAACAAGGACATACAGTTTTCCTGTAGCATGACACTCAGACTACATCCAATCCATTGGTTTGGATGTCACACATGAATGGGAAACCTCACAGGAATTACATGTAACGGTCACTTGCCCTGTCAGATTTACCATGACTGTAACTGGCAGGAATATTCAAAACACTTGCATGGTATTTCCATGTGTGAGAGACTGGACTATGATTCAAAACAAATTGACCATTTTCAGAGGTGCCTGGGTGCTTTGCTGAGGCCAGGTTTGCAAGCCCACAAAGAGAAGGCAGTGAGTATTTGGGTGTGTAATGACAAACCTCTGGTCTGCATAAGACAGAGGGGGTGAACTGATCACCACCAGAGGCTACGAACTGGGCTCTGAGGCTGGTAAGAGGCAGACCTTGGGGAGACAGGATTGTGCCTTTTATCACTCCAAAGTGCCCTCCCTTACACGCACGCCCTCCTCCAGGGAAGGTCACATTCACACTTAGGCTTACTGACATTAGAGGCAGCTGCCTTAGAAAGGCTCAGAAACTGTCAACCACCCCTGAAGTGCCCTCAAACTCATTTCTGGTGCCTTCCATCAGAGAAGTGCACGTGATCAAAACACAGCATAAAACTTTGCCCCCACAGAGGAGGTGCTTGGGCATTCCCACCTGAACCTGAGAGTATATTAACACACCAGACTTTGTATTTTGTGGGCTTTTTCCCCTTCCTTTGACAGATAAAGACCTTCAATCATCACTTCAATCAAGTCTCATCACAGATCCATGAGCAGTGATTATGTATCTTCCTACTGTTACCCTTTCTTTCTCTTTCTTCCTTTCTTTTCCCTTACGTGTTTTCTTAAGCAGGTGGTATTTTTTTGCTTTGAGATTGCCATATTGCTATATATAATAATAACCAAAAATGGCTACATATATGCTTTCCATTGCAACCAAATTGTTCCAAAATAAACCAAACATGTATATTAACAAACACCAATCATTCTGTGTTGTTTCACTCTAATCTGCTCCAAGAGATCCATTAAGAAGAGCCTGAGTTACCCTCAGGGGTTGGCCATAACACCATGGAAAACTCTTGTTAAAGTACTCTTATTGCACTGTCAAGAAAAGGCATCCTGTGATCAGTCTTGACTATTTAGCTCAGTGGAGGCACAGACCAACAGGCTGACTTACCTGCAGCACCAGCCTCTTGGTGCTCTATGTAATTTCCAGGACCAGGAATAGGTGGCACAAGGGCTTGCCTGTCTGCTTCTGGTATCTCATCTCCACTATCAAAGTCAAACTGTTCGCCCTCGTCCTCCTCTTCATCATTCGGACCCGTGGCTTTTGGTTCATGCTCTAGAACTGTGCACAAAGACACACCTTTGGTTGTTTGCTCTTAATAATGATTTCATGGGACCAGTAAATGCTCCACATTACAAATGAAGCTTACACAATGAACCCTTAGATTTTTAGGTTCCCGGAACAGAACAAAAGTTGATTGATGTGTTGATAACCTCATGCAGTTTCCAATAAATCCTTTAGTGCAAACAAGGAAATTACTTGGAAAGAAATAAACAAGTAATAATGCAAATACCATTGCTTTTCCCATCATGACCCAAAAGATTTTTAGAAAAACACTTAGCCAAATTTTAACCAAGAAAATTTTACAGATTAATTTATTTGCACAGGGACTTTGCAACTTTAAAACTTCAAGTCATTTTTCTTTTCTAACTGAAACTCCTAAGTCTATTCTTTCCTAACAGTGACCAAATACCAGTGACAATAACTTAGTTCACACACTCCAACAAAGACCAGCAGATTGTTTTTCCTACTCCAGTCTGAGATAGTTTTAAAACATGCAACCTGTTACTAGCCCTATTACCTATACACGTGCATTCTGGTGGAGGAAGGGTATGGAACCTTTGAGGAAGTAATGGCTGAAATAATGGCACCCTAATATGGACAAGAAGGGTTGGTTTGGGGTTTTTTCCTCTTTGCTTGTGAAGATACTGTAGCACAGATTTGGCACTGTACAAAGGGCTGGAGAGAGGGAGCAGGAAGAAGTACACAGCAGTTTCCCCCCATGCTATTGGGGAAAACCCATGAAAATTTAAACTCCTTCATATACTTACAGCATAAAACAATATCCTAAAAAAGATAAAGATGTAACCACACAAGTATGTTATAAAAATCCACCTGAAGGTGATAAGCTTTCCCTCTCCTTCCTCAGGTAACACAAAATGAAAAATAAGTCTTGCAAAGACAATTGGATCTGCTGCATCATGATGATGTTATCAGCTATCCTACCATCCAGGACACATTTTGTATCTTTATGATAAAACCCATAACACCCCAAAGCTCTAGACTGCTTAGATTGTCATGGTAATCAGCATTCCTGCCAAGGCTTCTGTTTCTTCAGGCAGGCTGAGCCAGCATATTTTACCACAGCCACAAATAACAAGATCTTTCATGCAGCCTCTCTGCAGGAGAAAAAGTGAACTAATTGCAAAAATAGTAAGGAACAAAAAAACCGGATTATCCTGCATTTATTGTCATGTGTTATGGCTGAGGCAGCAGGATATTTTATTTCATTTTGATGAATTCCTTTCAAAAATTCTTCTGTATGAAGTCAGGCTTCTCATTTTTGCTTTGTCCATTAGCAATTCTTTTTTTCCTGAAAGATGCAAGAAATTCTTCAGAGCCCTTCCAAGTGATTAAAGACAAACATGGCATTCTTCCTGATTCAGCATCCATCTGACTAAACTGCAATACTTGTTGCTTGGCTGTGTAATGGGGAAAAAAAACAAAAGAGGGGAAGATGTCTTTTCAACATGAGTAAAAAAAAATAAAAATTGGACGTGCCATCTAATTTTTTTTTCTGTTATGGCTGTTAACACTGCCCTGCTTCATTCATTTCAAAACTTTACATCATAGATAAACAAGGCACAGAACCTGGTAAACTTTCACTGCACTACAGCCTGGAAAGACCCCATAATCACATCACTGATGGGACAGCAGATTAAGATTACAAAAAGAGACAAAAAAAGAAAGAATACATTGTCCATCAGAAAGGGTACACAGGAGACAAACAAATATGCTCAGTTCAGAAAGTTTTAAAATGGTATTTCAGCTCTGCATCACTTCTACGTTTGCTTAATTCTGCAGGCATAAACTTTAGCCTTTTAAATTTACAGATAACTTCCATCTCATATTTAATAAAGAATATTCTCCTGTAAGCTTTTAATATCAAGGACATACTGTTTCAATGGATGAGAAAAGTATTTTAGCAACAAAAATAAAATAAAAAATGGATGGGGACTTTTTGCTTCAACATAAGAGCTGATCAGAACTGCAAATAAATACAGATTATGTCACACAAAAAAAGACAAATTCCTGTTCTGAAAATACCTATTTTCCCCAGTTCATTGTGTTATGTCACAACAACACACAGACAAAAGCTCTTTTAAGTGCTACAATTAGGAAGACAGACAGCAGTCAGATCCAGGCTGAATCTGGCTATTAAATACCACGACAGATCTTGCAAAATTTCATGCTTATGAAGAAAGCCCCAGTTCTTCCTACCCTTTATCTGCAAATAAAAAGGATCAAGCCAAATAGTGCATGAGGCAATTGTCTTGCAGAAAAAAAAAAGGGGGGGAAGAGAGGGAGTCTGGTTGGGTGGGTGTGTGAGAGGGGGATTTTCAAAGGCACCCTCCCTTGCAAAAAACAAACCACAGAGGACAGCTTTTCTTTTTAAACATAATTTTAAAATGCACTATTTTTTTTCCTGAAGTAATAATCACATAATGCTTAGAATGACAGAGTCTGTCTGGAATTACTTCAAATAATTAAATTAGTTACTAAAAATCCACTCTGAGAGTTCTGTAAATGCTTCAGGGAAATTCTCGCATTTCTAAAAATTTCTATTTGGAGTTTTCAAGACTGAAAAAAAATCTGATATAATGGAAACACTGTCTTCAAGTTAAATTAAGTATGAAAGTGCTAATTCAGAATCAGAAAAAGGAACACATGGTCTCATAACTGCACAGCACACAGATTTATAACTTTTTCTGTGCTTTGTTATCCAGCGAAATGATATTTTTTAAGTTTACTTCAAAAATAAGCTCACTTATGTTGTCTTTACAGAGACCTGCTGGAGCATAAGCAAATTTAAAAAATGTTTGGTTGCTCTACCAATTGCAAAGCATTCTTGGCACCATTTGCCTTCCCATCCATTATCCTCAAATATTTATAGTTCAATGTAATACAGCTATGGAGTTAAAAGAGTAACATTAATTTTAAAGCCCAGATTAAGTCAGTGAAGCTTCATTAATAGTTTTCTTAATCCGTTTATTTTAGTGACACAGAAGTAAGATAAAATAGCTCTGCGCTTACTATCAAGGGCACTTTGAATACAATATGAACAAACCTGAAATAATAAAAGCACCCCAAATATCTATCCCCACTTGCAATCTCGTAAATGCATGATGACTCAGAAGAAGTCAACTGAAGAAGTCAACTTTCTTCCATGAAAAACCATGATAAAAGAAGAATGAAGTAGAACCCCAAGCACAAACAGTTCAGCAGTCTGGGGCACAGTAACAATAAACCCGGAAGCCCTGGACATAAACACGCATATGGGTCACCAAGAAATATGAATACTTTATGTTTTAAAGTTTGAAAAATATTTTTGGAAATGGAAGGCTTCTGTATAATTAAGAATGTCCTCTTTGCAATCAGTTGCACTCATTTTATTTTAAAGTTCACAGGCTCTTATGGAACAAAAAGCAGAAATGCATCTATTATATTTAAAGAACTCAATAAATATTTTTAGTTGCTTCTACTATACAACCGATGAAGGAAGTAAGTGTACAATGCTTTAAATAGCATATATCTAATTATTATTTAGTGAAAAAAATATAAATACAATTGACCCTAAAACACACTGGCAAGAGTTGCCTGATCTTATTCCAACATGCAGTTTTAAAACATTTACATTTTTTATTCAATATTTTGGATTGCAACAAGACACTTAGGATTGCAAAGATCTACCTTCCTTTCAAATGAATTCCCCAAATGTTTCAACTTTCTACAAATACTTGAGTGTCTTGAAATATGCAAAACTTTTTAGTAAAAAAAATATTTAGAAATGTTACTATCCCAGATTATTTGAGGTATTATAAAATTTACTGACTTACGCAGGTTACAAGTCAAAACAAACTGGCATACATAGCAATTTAAATGCTTATTATTTATCCTTCATACATTCCAGAGATTTCTCTGATGAGATGAGATGCTCCTTCCTTTACAGACCTGTATTTCTAGACAATTAAAATCTGATGAGCTTCTTATGGAAGCGTACAACAGAAATAAGTATTGAAAACATACAGATACCAGGGAGGAACTGAATTTTTAAAGTTACCATTATTTTTGTAAAACTAACCATTTGGGGCAAAACACACCCTGCTGACTGTGCTCCAGGATAAATGGGCTCTCAAGCTGTTCCCTTTTTATTTCAGAAGAGATTTCATAGCAGAGGCTTGGTGTTTGTCAGGATGGTGAACCTTGTGCTAGGAAACACTCATGCCCGCAGAAGCGTCCAGATTTGGCCAACTCTGTAAGATAACATCTGCCTCATATTCAGCAGGAACTTGCAGACAGGTTTCAAGAAACTTGGTCACCACTGGACAACCTCTTGTTTCTCCGAGCTTGAAAGCACTGCTTAGGCTGCATTCCTAATGCTAGAAAGCAATGTGGTATTTTCAACCCACTCATCTCCCGCTTGTGACCACTAACTCTTCAGTTCCAGGAGAGAAAACTGTAATTAAATATCCTTTCACTCTGGTACTCAGCTGACACATTGCTCTTCTGCCCTTCCCCAAAGGACACCTGCACCAGCAGCTGCACAGGGAGAGCGGCGAGGTGCAGGGCAGGAGGGACCCTGCAGGAGAAAGGCTGACCTGTATGAGAAAGTGCTTCTGCCACTTCACTGACACTTCCCAGTCACATGGGACATCCACCAGCACACCACTGGCATCCATAAATCACCCCCTCTCACAGTCACACAGGTGGAAAGTATCTATTTTTCTGGGGGAAAACAAACATCTAGGACAAACTGTGTATGCAAAAACACACGAGTGAGCACTCCTTCCCATGGGAAGTGGTCAGAGCCAGGACTTTCACTGCCCTTGCACCCACAGCTGTGCTAAGCTGGCACTGCAGGGAGCCCAGGTCCTTGTGGTATGAGCACACTGCTAATTACACACAGCTCGCACACACATCCAGAGCACGACCACAACGTCAGCATTACCAGTCTCTGTGGAAAACAGTCACAAAAAAAAAACCCAACCAAACTAAAGAGCATACATTCAGGCAAAAAGTGTTTCCAGTAATGAAAACAAAAGCAAAACCACATGAATTAACAAGCTTTCCCTGTAAATAAATAACAAAGAAATAAGGACAAATGCCTCTTTAGTATTTTGCAAATACACACACTACATACTAATTATGTTGTTGAGCATGCACAACAGATATTGTTCTTCTGAATAAAAAAACAAATTCAAAACCAGAGTCAGAAGATTAATGAATCTGCCTGCTCAAGTTTCAGAGAGCCTGCTAACAACAGCACGCCTAATACCAAAAAATTTGCATTTCTTGAAATAAAGCCCAGGTCTGTGGATGTTAGGAGAGATTGCTACAAATAGCAAAAACTCTGAAGTTTACAAACTACTCACAGTGCTAAAAATTTAAGTCTTAATTAGCTAAAATTTAAAAGAACTGAGTTGCAAAAAACCAGAAGTCTAAAATAAAAGCATTAAGACATGAACCATGCTGTCCAGAGCAACACCAGCAGAATTGTACTCCTTTGTAAATCCTCAATGTGCTTTTCAGTGCTGGCTACCCGATAACCAGAAAGGCAGCTAAGTAAAATCAGAGTTTTGTGGCCATTTACTTCAAATACTCAGCACAATGGTGGCACTGGTACTGCCTGCCACCACTGGAAATACAGATCAAGCCTGGTCCTGAGGATGTCTTTTCCACCTCAGCACCATATTAGCACATTCTGACATGCGAATTTCCAAGAAATACAAAAAAATTTTGCTGGTGCTGTAAGGAAAGCCTGTACAGATGTTATTTGCAATTCTGCATAAATACATGAGAGATCCCTCTCTACACTAAAAAGCACCTATCCATATTAAAGGCTACTAGCTTTCCATCAGTATTCAAGGAATACCAATGCACTTAACCCTTAGTACACCCAAGGTCACCCATCTGAAGTGGTATAAATGCCACCAGGGAGCTGAGCTGAGGTACAATGGGTCTGCTGATGGTGGCTGTGCAGCTGAGCTCAGCCTCAGCTACTGCGCACTCGACCCGCTGAACTCACCTACAACGTGCTGCCAGATGGACAATCCACACAGGGAACAGGAAAACTAGAGAGCCCTAATAGAACAGAAATCAAACAGCAGACAACTACAAAGTCATTGAGAAAATGAAGTATCCAGCTGTAAGGACAGAGCATGCTGGCTAACCATAAAGTAGAAATGATATACAAAGGAAAAACAGAAAAAATTTCTAGAAAATGCAGTTTTGACCATGTAGTCAACAATTTTATGAAAAAATAACCATTTTTAAGGAAGCTTCCACCAGTGAGAGAAGTCTGGCTTGTTATTTACTTCTATATTTCTTTTTCCTATCAGTTATCAACTACTACTATCTAGTTTTCCAAATAATTACTTTTACTTTGAAGCAATTGCTGTTTAATGGTTTGAGGTATATGCATGTCTCTAATACAGTCTGTTTAATTCTAATTAACAATATAAAACTGCTGAATCATCTAGCAATACCTTTGACCAAAAGCTCTTTAAAAGTAATTGGGAACCCTATGAAGAAGACAGCCAGACACACCCTGTAAAACAGGGAGCATGAGATCCCACCTCTGCAGAAAGAAAACATACAGCTCAGGTGCACAAACTGACAATCATACTAAAGAAAAGCTGAAAGCCAACCAGAGCAAAAGCTTGAGTCTTTAGGTCTTGGATCATCCTAGCAACACCTTTCTACCATGATGACACAGTCTGGTTAAGATGTTAGCAAAGGATTTTACTTCATGTTTGGATCATGGTTTTCCCTCCACCTTTCCAGCAACTGTACATAGTTCCTAGACTGAACCTTCGGATGACTTAGGTTCAGTTAGGCAAAGGGACGCCAAACCCTGCATCATTGGTCCAGGCTGAACAACCCTTTGTCTAGCAATGTCAACACTTAAGCACTGACTGGGTCCCCCCAAAAGCACCACTAGGAACACCTAAAAAGCCTCTGACATCCAACAGATGCTGACACGCTGCTGTCCATTTGCTCAGCCCACCTCCACAGCAACAGCCCTGGTGGGGATCAGTAGGTGCACGCAGCTCCAGGAATCCAGTTGTCCTTTTGGACACACACTGCCAAAGGTTCCTTGTTCCCAACAATTACAGCTCCATCTAACGCTCCAAGCACTGAGTGCAACCTGTTCACATGTTTAAAAATAATTAAGATTTAACTATTTGTGTTTTCCGCTTGATGAATTCTGGACAAAGAAACAAACTAGGTATTAAATTTTACTGCAATTTACTGCAATTTCCTTTAGAAAGTATAAACTAGAACAGAATGGTTATGTCCTGTAAATCCAGGACAATACTGGAAATATTCTGGATTTCAGCCGGCTTCTTACCTCCTCCATTTCTATGGTTACCCCTTCATCCAGCCTAAAGAGCACTAATCAGATAAACTGATTTGTAAACTAAGCATAATATATGCAAAATATGACAAATCCATTATCTCAGCAACTAATGAGGAGGGAGTTTTGTAGCATCCTTTCTTAGTATTTCTTTTAATTATTATTTGAACACACCCTGATCTTCTTTGCCCTAACATGGTAATGTCCAGTTTTAGCTCAAAAAAAACCCCTGTGGAATCAAACTCATGAAAACAGTAATTCTTACACTACTGAACTCTGAGAAATCCTATTTTAGAGTACCCTCTTAACACACCTGCTACCAGAAATTCTATCACCTAAGTGGATACTGGGCAACAATGGTGTTTCCTTGGGACCTTTCAGCCCAACAACCTCAGAGCCCTTCTCACTGCCCCCTTTCATTAGCCATGAAGAAGGAAGGAAGCTCTGCCTCGGCCCCAGGACTGGTCAAAGAAAACCACCATAAGCAAACATCACCATTCAGACCTTCAGCCAGATGGAAGTCAGGAAGGAATTCCTTCCAATATAAAGAGTCTTGTTAAGAATTGGTTTTATGTATTTGTTTTCCATGGCTAGGTTTTGGTGATGCAGGGGCTACAGTGGTGGCTACTGTGGTGAAAAGCTGCCAAAGCTTCCCCCATGTCCAGCAGAGCCAATGCCAGCCAGATCTGAGAGAGTTGCTGTGGGGAAAATGAACTCCATCTCAGCCACACAGTTGGCAAGTGTTCTTCTCATGCAAGTATGAATGGGTCACCATCTGATATGCATGGGAAAACAGCAATCCCAGCCAAAGTTAATTTTACTTCTACTTCCTTTTGCAATACAGGACACTGCTAAGATCTTCCAGACAAATTACACTTAACCAATTCACTGCTCCCAGGGCAGCACCTGCATTTCCCTCTGTCCCCCGCTGCCAACATAAAGAATGGGGAAATACAGAGACTGGGAAGTCACCCATCAGTTGGCATCCCCATGGCACAGGAGCACAGACATCTTCCCTTCCAGCCCCTAGAGAAACTTCTACCAGTATAAGGTCATCCAGAAACTATCATGCTTTCAGCTAAACAAAGTTATTGAGCTCAACAACAGACTATTTAACAGTAAGACATATTCTTGCAACAACCCTTCTTTGACCTACGAAATCATCTTCTGTATTCATTTTAATGAAAATATGATAAGGCTAGAAAGACTATTTCAATGAGGAAGAAAAAAGAAAATCTATTCAGGGGGTTGGAAGAGTCTGCTCCCAAAAATATTTAACAAGTACGTTTTCCTCAGATTACTAGGCATAGTTTCAGTTCCTCCATGCAGGAAAAGCAAGCAGGACCTAATAAATGTCTCATTCAAAAATTCATACACTTTATTGTTATTATAATACACATGAGCTTTTATTTGAGACAAGCTCATGCACAATGTAAGATAATTTTAACAATTTATAAAAAATGTGAATCTTTCTGTAAACTCTAGAGTAGAATCATTACAGAGGCTTTAGGCGTGGTTAGTGAATATTTATTGAGCTCAGTGACACAGAAGTAAAAAACTCCAAAAATAAAAAAAATTCTCAGTTCTTTGCCAGCAATTTATCCCAGTCAGTTAATGAAAGATTGTACTTTCAACAAGTACTAAAAAGGCAAAAGAAGTATAGAAAAAAAAAAAAAACAAACCCTAACCCTCTTCTTACATGTTGGCTCACTGAAATTAAACTTTCAGAGCTTAGTTTCAACTGTTCATTGAAAGAATACCCAAAAATCAGCACAAATTCCTTTACAATTTCGGGGGTTTTTTTTAAGCAATCAACACCAGTTACCACCAACCAATGATCAAGTTTTGCTGCAATCCCCTGAAAGGCCTTTGTTTCATCATCAACTACTCTTTCTGATTAACATGTCTGGGCCTTGTCCCTACACAGACCTAGCAAGTAAAGTCAAGTCACCTTAAAGAGCAGCTGAGTAAACAGGAAAAAACCCAACAAAACAACTACATCTTATTATTCAGAAAGAAAACACCAAATACTATCAAAGGAATGAAGTCACCCAACAAGAAATGCAGAGCATTTGATGATGAGCAGTAACATGGAAGGGATCCTTCTAAACATCTAGCAAAGTTTTTACCATTTTTCTTCAAAATAAAATAAGATATAATTACATCTATGTATACTGTGTTTTCTTTGTGACTACTAAAACAAAAAATAAGCTATTTATTACTCTATTTTCTTTCTGTATTTTTGTTTTTCCCAACACTCAAATACACTTGGCTAGAAGAAAAAATATGTAATTAGGAGTGACATGTGACACCATAAATGGTTTTTGCAAAGGGAATTTTCTTGTTACTCTTCATTACACAGCTTGTCTGAATTGTCACATAAAATAATTAATCCTTACCTTAAACAATGCATTTTCCTTCATTTACTGAGAGAAATGTGACCTTTAGAAATAAATAAATTGTTCTGTTACAGATGGGATGTCAGACACCAGCAAGCTATTGCCAGTTTCAAAAACAAGGAGCCATTCATAACTACAATTCATATTCTGTTCTCATTCTCCTGAAATCTTGGCTCCCTTTTTACAATCATTTGTAACTGTCTCTATGCTGAAAATAGATACCTAACAATATTGTTTAGCCCAAGACCAACTCCCTTCATATCTGCAGCTTAATCTAAGCAATGTCTTATTTCCCCAATCATAGTAAATAAATACAATCTTAGGGTCTTCAATGTTCTGTACTTTCAGAAACTAAATCATAAAGCATACAAGTGCTTATCTTGTCTATATTAAAAAAGCCCAATTTAACCACCTCTTGTCTCAGTCACAAAATTAGCTGTTTAAAACTGTTAAAACATAAACAAATTATGAATTTCTTCACTAAATAGCAGAAAAGGTACATAAATAATCTGGAAGAAATACATATAGCATACAGAACAAAAAGCAGCTCCCCTGCCAGAAAAATACAGTCATCTCTACAACAAAACACAGCAGCTCAGCAGCAACTCCTTACCAGAGTAAATAATTTTTTTTTATAAGTTGGTCAGTTTTTTGTTGAGTTTCAGTTTCTTGGGGTTGGTGGGGGTTTTTTTGTTTGTTGGTGGGGATTTTTGTTTTAGAGTTTTTTTTTTTAATTATAATATGTAAGGTCATCCCAGCGGAAACTTTTATGAGAGCACAGTTGTTTCTACTTCACTCTTACCCAAGGACTCAGGCCAGACTTGCTTCTCAGGGACAGAGGAGCAAGGACTATTTTAGTGTTCTGGCCCTGACAGGGAAACAACAAAAAATAACTGTGGAAAGACACAATCACAGCACTCAACTGCATACAGGATATCCAGATTTAAGTCCTTGACCTCCTTGCTCTAATGTCTCCATATCAGGAACAAAGAAATATCCCACTCATTGGTCTAGAGAGCTGATTTTTTATATAGAAAGGTATACAAAATTGGTGTCTAGGAGATATTATTAGTCCATTACCAGTTTTAGAAGAAAACAACTTCATTTCTAAGAAGAACATCTTAAATCCCAAACTTCAGCATGACAACACTTCTTATCTAGCTTTACCCAAGGAACTGGGGACAGTGGTGTGGGTGAGTGAACATCCACTATACTTGGTCCTTAAGGGCACCTCTCTTACTTCTCAAATGAAGATGATTCTCCCTCAGGTAGAGAGAATATTTGGCAATAATATGAAGACTATGCATTCAAATTAATTCTCACAATGTCCTTGTACAAACACTGAAATGTCAGTATTTCACTGTAAAATTTTAATCATTTATGTTAATTTTCTATAAATGGGAAACAAACAAAAGTATACTCAGTATGAGGAAATACACCCAAGGCTTTCTAATAGGTTTCACAGAATAATCGTATGAGGCATAGGGCCATGTACCAGAAAGAGTGAGAGACAGACATATTCAGAGACAATGAACCTGCAAAACTAAGCCTTCTTGACACAGAAAGTGCCCCCAGTTTCCTTTGAGCAAGAAGCTGTATACATCCTGCCAGGCAAACAAACAGAGCTTTCCTTTGGAAACAGGCCCTGATAAACACCTCTCAAGTCCTCACGTAAAGAATAGGACTTCCACTTTGCAGGATCACCAGATATTTTCCAAGTAGAGGAATGAAAAACTGCCAGACATGACAGGTCCTAACAAAGCAGTAGTTGCACAAGTACAGGCCATCCCACGTAAACACCATCCATTAACATCCAGCCTCCAGTCCCAGTTGTTCAGTGTGAAGGTAAATCCTGTACACGAGAAACTCAGTGTGATTCCAGATTCTCAGAACTACCAGCTTTGTAATTCCTCCCTCCACAGTCTGCAGTCCACAGCATATCCTCTTCTTGTCTAAACGGGTTTGGTTAAGGACACTCCATTACAGCAACCAATTAAAAGCATAATTATAACTTACAGCCACAATAAAATCTGCCATTTTCATTCAGCTTTCAAGAAAGGATTTTTTTGTTGACAGAACAAGAATCATCCTCTATTTTATTTCAGAAGACAGCCACAGAATTCTTTTATGTAAGAAATTCTAAATACCTGCACTTCATGACTAAATGCATATGTACAAACACACTAAAGAAGGGAACAAGAGCTGGCACTATCATCTCAAGTATCCATTTTGGAAGCACTTTTTTGGATTTTGCTCTTAGCCAAGGAAGCTTTTGCATCTACCCCACTCCAACTGCTCCCTGGTTGCTAAAACATACATTCCCTCGACATACACAGAGAAAAATACTAGGAAATTTTAATCATGGCTAGGAGAAGAAGCTCTTTTTAAAGAATTCTAGAAGACAGAACACACAATGATTTTTCCAGGTTACTCACTACTTGAATTTGTTCTGAGGTAGGAAAGGTAACCAGCACAGACTTGTCACTACCTGATTAGCAATGCATGAATGGAATGTCCAAACACCTATGAACAGATAAGTTGCATAAGCAGAATAAATTAAAACAAATAAAATATGTTACATTCCATTCTTTTATCTCATGTAGTTTTTCCCTTATCAAGTAGTGGCAGAAGCAGCTTCACTGTTGACATTTTCTGCCCCTTAATTTAAACAAGGTATAGATTCAGATGGCTATGGCTAATGAAAACACATTATTTAACCTTTCATCTATTTTCTTGCAACATCCCCATGACAAAGATGAAGGTTTACTACTATTCTTCCCCTTTGCATACATTAGTATTGATAAAAAAAAAGTTTGGAGAATTTACCTGCTAAAACCATAGAAAACTTATTCAACCAGAATAAAGCTGAGGTTTATAGTGCAAGGTATACACTTTAGATAGAAAGTAGCCTACATGACTTTCAACACTACAGCTACCGTTAGGACAAAAAATAAGTAAACAAAAAATTCCCACAATATCATAGGAACTTTCTTTTTAAAAAAGCAATTGATTTCATCTGTAGTCCCAGTGTGGGATTTTAGAATCATTATGCCAAAAGTAAGAATTATTTTTTAATGGTGTAGCAAAGGGTTCTGCACCTGACAGGAATCTCATCCCCACTATGAGCTAGGATAACCCACCCGTGTGCCCACTGTCCAAGGGCTCTGACAGGGTCTGCTCACCCCCCCTGAACAGACACATGGATGGCCAGTGTATATGCATGCAAAATAAACCTTCATTTGTTAGTTGTTATGTGTATTCGCTGTCATACTTGGCCCTAAAATCCTCACTTCTTTTCCACCTGCAAAACAGGTAATGAGAATTACCTAGACAGTGAACTAAAATGTCTTTTAGTTTAGTAAAATTTATCTTCACTGATAATCCCCTTAAAATATTTTTAAGAGAGTTAGCAATGGCAAACTAAAAAAATACCTAAGTTCCACTAGTTTCAGACAAAGCTTTTTCAGATGAGAGAGAAATCACAGAATATTCTGAGCTGGAAGGGATCCATAAGGCTCATCAAAGTCCCACTCCTGGCTCTGCACATGGCCACCCCAGAATCATACCATGTGCCTGAGAGCACTAACCAAGCACTTTTTGAACTCTGTCAGGCTTGGTGCTGGTCTCTGGAGAGCCTGTTCCAAATCCTCCCCTCCCAAAAAAAAAGTATCAATTGACATTGACGCAAGATTAGCTAGAGCATCTCAATTTATGTTAAGTAAATCTAACCCCAGCCTATTAAGAACTGACATGGCTGAAGATAAGGACATGATACACATAGTTCTACATGTCACAAAAACCTTTGCCAAGAAAGACCTTGAATTCTGGAATTGTACCGAACAGCACCACCCTGAAATCTTGTCAGAGCATCCCACAAGCTGAAATGCTGCACAAAGTTGGAGCTGTTGCTGCAGTTATTGGCTGTCTTTGAAAAACAGCAGCCTCTGCTCAAGTGGAAATATTGATTCCTTAGGGATGGCTCTTCCCCTGCAGCACTACACTGCTTTGGAGATAGATTATCCCACAGAGACAGTTTCACAGTAACTGTCACTAAACAAAACTGAGCTAAATTCAGGGTCCTGACCACATGGATTAGGACATGGACAGCCAAGGAATTGTTGCCAACAATAAGCTCAGTGATATCTCAGAGCATAAATGAAACTGCCAATAACGTTGGCCAGAAATCTAACCCATTAAAAGCTGATTTCACAAGTTTCTGCTTCTTTTATATTCCCAACTCCCTAGGTAGTATGTAGTAACAGACCTCTATCTGTGGCAGTGCCCAAACTAGAGAGAAAGCAGTTCTCATCTAGAATGACAATTCCCAAATTCTAAAAGAGTTACAGCTGAACAAAACTAAGATTAAATCTGCTTTTATACTCAAATGGCTTCATGTAAGTTCTGTGTGAACATTAAGTGAAATGTCTTATAGGCAATAATGTATATTATTTATATATATTAATATATANTATAAGGAACAGATAATATTTTACAGAAAAATCACTATCTATACAAACTATAATTGCAACTTAACTGAAATAAAAGTAGGTTCAACCACAGATCTCCATAAAGTTATGTTCTGGGATGACCAGAACAAGCACATTATACTTCTATAAAGTCTCTCAACATCCAGCTACTAAAAGCCAAATCCTGTTAAGTATTAAAATATGTAGTAGCAAGCACTACACAACGATGTGCTTACAGGAAATCAAGCAGGATAAAAAAATCACCACATGCAATGTTCTCATTGAGCATAAACGCAAAAGGCAGTGAGACAGTGTCTTTGCAGATCCTACCTTTGTGCCCTCAGAAACCCGCGTTACAGCAGAGGCCATGCAGCTACCAGCATACAACAGGCAAGGGGCACTGAGTGCTAACTTCCCACAACGAGCCACTTAGCCCAGCATCCCTAACACTCTCCTGTGTCTGTGCTCTGACTACAAAGAGTTGCTGTAGAAAACACATATTTTCAGATTTAGACTGCAAGGACCAATTGCTCCAATGCTTCTTCCCATCATGTTCTAACTACACCAGCGAGTGAGGTCCAAGAACAAGGTAGATGACAGGAGCTCATGTTTCAACAGAATACCACTGGGACCAAGCCTTAGGGTGATATGGGGAAAGGGAATGTTGCAGAGGTAAAATCAAAGCTGGAAAGATAATCAAATTCTTACAGGAAAATTGGCTTTAAACTCCAAACTATTTCAATTACCTTCTGGTGGTGGTGGTGGAGGGAAATCCTCTGTGTCCATTCTAGTTTATCCACCGCACCTTTAGCAGACTGGAAAACTCTGCAAAAATGAAGGGAACATGTTTTGTAGATGAACACAATTTCCAAAGATTGAGACACTCCTTTTCAATTTGGCCAAGCTCATACCTATTAGCTAATATCATTATGGAAGAGAGGAAATTTGCCTGGCTTCTTGCTTCAATATGAATACAATCCAAATTTTTATGTACACAGGCCTCAGTATTGGAGCCAATTCTTTTAATGATCTCAGTAAACCAGCTGAAGAAAGACGAAGGTTTTAAACTATTTTGTACTCTGCAGTTCCCACTGTAACAATCACAAGGAGATCACTAAAATATGTTATTTCAATGTCTGTTGGGAGTATATATTCCATCTCAAAATCTTTGTGAAGGGGTGAAGGATAAAAATTCTAGGAAGCTTATCAGTTTTCATGATGCTTTTCTCTATTCAGCAATCAGAAATAACAAGTTTTAACTGTAGACTTTGTACACAGCTTCTTTCCATTGGTTTTTTTTCTGCTAATCTTAAAAATTCTGCCTGAGTCCTTTTACTTCCACCTTTCCTAAGGAGAGTGAAGTACTAGCGAGCAAGTTCGTGAAGATCTTTTCTTTCATCTTCTTTTCTCAAATGACATTGATCTCATGTTTTAAGGAAAAGAATAACTCTACAAAGCATTCCCCTACTTTGGTACTGAATACACAACTGAAGAGAGCAAAGCCCAGAACCCATGAGAGACGTCATCCCTCCTTCCCCATAATGCTACTTAATAGTGACATTCTAGTATCATCCAGAAGGAAAACATATTGTTCTAAGCAATGCACACGCTCTGCCCCCAGCCCATTTTCACTCTAACTCAAGAGACAGCATGTCAAAAAAACAGATTTCAGAATAGGGCTGAGGAGAAAAAGTAAGTTTCCAAAAGCTACAGTGGAAGAGCCAATGCTGAATTCTCTGTCCTACTCTTGAGTGGCCCATAGATGTTCATCTGAAGAAGTTACCTCTTCTGCTGGCAATAAAACAGCTCAAGCCCTTGGAAAGTCTCCATAGCCCAAATACACAAAGATTAATTTGAAGGAGATAGTGAAATTCAAGGTACAGTGGCAAAATATTAAGCTAAATTGATCAGGATTCAAAGGCCAAATCAATTGCCACTTACAGAAAAAGTGGCAGTGAGTAGGAAAAAAAAAAAAAGCTTCAAGAAAGGATCCAACCCTAGGAGGCACCAGGCAATTTGTCTCCCTAACATTAGGTTTACAAGGGTGAATTATCAGGATAGATGTGCCAGGAAGGATAACAACTCTGATAGCACAAGATCCTATTATGATGAGACAATTCATAACAATTTCATTTACTAAGCATACAAAATTCCCTTTTAAACTGTCTTAAGCTTTGGTAACTCTTAATCCAGCCCTAGACAAAATCAAGTAGCTTCAGAGCCAAAGCTCAGAAGGGATTCACCCAACATCTGTCTAGAACACAATAAATTCCATTATGTGCTTTCACTATACAATGTTCCTTCTAAAGCTCCTCTACAGTTTATATCTGCAGAGCTCCAAGGTGTGTTCCTGCTTACAGATATCTGGAATGCATCCTGCCACACCAAAACTGTCAGACAAAACAAGCAATAGTTATGGTTTGAAGAAATGGCTATTTTCTTGTATTTTTTTAAAGCTGCTCATGACTGGAGCATACGTTTTCAAGTGTGACACATGTAATAGCCAGCAAACCTCTGAAAATGAGTCCCAGCACCTTTTCCAAATGCATCTTTAAGAGAGCAGCTAAAAGGCTTTCAGAATTATTTTTTCTTTAAATATATGATACAAGCTTTTAAACATCTATCAAAGTTAACTTCCAACAATGATTTTTTAAAATCAATTCCTTCCTCACCAGCAAATATTAACAAGACACAGAGCTGAGCCATGGAGCTTGATTTCCATTTTGATCTAGCTCACAATGACATGCTTCGAATTACACAAGAATTGTGTCAAAGAAGGACACAGACCCAGTGTTAGAGTCCTACCCACTGACCTGCTTGCTCCCATCTGAACAGTGCAGTTATTCACAAGAAGAAAGATACACTTTCTCACTTAAAAATGCCTCGGGGTTGATTTATACATTACATTAACTCATTTTGAAGTTCCACACATTTTTCGCTACTGTTTAGATGCTGAGAAAAACCCTGCAGCAGGAAAGAGAGCTTGTGTATTACAGATTGCATTAATACCCTCTAAAAAGAAAATAATTGCCATATTATGTAGCAGACAGCACATTTATGAACAATCTCTAATAGCACCACATTTCAAAGAGAAGTTTTTCACTCTTCTTTTGAGAGGTAGGGGAACTAACTCAAAGATGTTTAAATCAAGATTAAGGCAGATGATTTAATTTGACTAGTAGCATGTGGCACATTTGCATTTATCGCTCAAGTGCTTTTCCCATTGATTCTCCTGCTAACAGAGTTATGCAGCACAGCTTACCAGGTGTATTTAGACAATAATCCTGAAAATCAAAGCTCAAATTAAGATGAAAGGCACTTCTGAATATTCTCTCATACACTCAAGACAGGTGTTTTCAGAATTAAATCAGGTTACTCAGGGCCTTTGTTCCCCCAAGTTATGAGACCCCATGAAGGTGGAGGTTTCACCACCCCCCAGAGCATCCTCCTCCTGAGCTTAACCAGACACTCCAGGAAGAGTTTTTCCTGTAAACCCAACTGGAGCTGGCCCTGCAGCAGCTTGCAGCCATTGCCTCTCATTCTCCTGCTGGGCACCCCTGAACGAAGCCTGGCTCCACCTTCTTTCCAACCCCGCCTTGGGAAGTAGAAGACTGCAATTCAATCCCCCTCATTCCTTTCTTCTCAAAATGAAACAAACCCGGTTCCCTCTGCCTCTCCTGACCTCTTCCCAACCCCAACCATAGCAGTGGCCTTTACTGGACTTGCTCCAGTTTGCCAGTCCCTCACTTGTACTGGGGCCTCACAATGAACACTGAATTCCAGATGCAGCATCGAGACCACTGAGTAGATGTTACTTGGTTTAACATGAAATTATATTTTAAAAATTAACAGCTTTTAGGACTGCTAGTATATTAAGATTTTGTTCAAAGGTATTTAAAATACTGCAAAAAGAAAAAATCCTTATTAAACATGAAACACATGTGCTATTATATTCATGCGTGTTTCATCATAAAATTACGAATATGAATAACTGAACAACTCCCCTAACTTACTCAAAATGACATAGAGGTTATAAAAATATGGAGCTCTTTCCCCCCATGTAACATTGTGTTCTCAAACACAGTATAACCTCTGGTTAGTGACTCAAAGTTCACACTTCCAGACTCCACAGCAATCAGAGGAACAAAGGGACAGAAAGAAGCTCTCAGAGTTACTTAGCTGAAAGTTTAACATTTCCCATTGGCATCCAGATGTGAAAGGAATTCACCTGACTTGGTGCCCATCACCTTCTTTGCTTCAGATGTGGATAGAAATGGCAGTGACTGCTGTGGGTGACAAAGGTGGTCTACAGATACTCTCCTTTCCCCTTCTTCCCCCATATTTCCCCTGTGTGCCCCACATACAGCAGCAGATGCACGGGCAGAGGCAAAGGAGCTCCTGGGCACTTGGATAAGAGGCAGCTGACCCGCTCTGGTCTAAACATTGGCCCTAACTTCCAATGTCTACTTCCTGATGTTTTCATCCAGTCCTTTCCTGCCAAACTATTGGAGGAACAGGTAATTCTTACTCATATTAAAGACAGTTTTCCAATTTTTTAAGTTCCCACTTTACCTGCCCACTTATAGCTGAACCAATCTATCTAGGCAAACCCCAACTATTCCAAGCCTAAGAGACTACTGTTAAAAAAAAACCCTACTTGTAGCACAATAGCATGCTTTTATTCCAGATGTTTAGATAGTAACTTCCTAAGTTTGGCACTAAAAATCAGGAATAATCATATTAAATGCATGCATTTTGATAGAAAAAAAACCACAACAGGTCCCTTATTACACTGCAAGATATTCAGTTCCTGACCAAGTTTGCAATGCTTTCTAAGTTGATATGTAAGGAAAAAAGAAAAGGAATTGAAATACCACATTAAAACCAGGTGCTCATGGGCAATGTTTCTAATGCAGAGAAGTCTCTCACAGTTAAAGCAGTCAGATCTCCAATGGCATTCACACCAGAAACCAAAATAATTCAAGTGTGAAATGGTCCCTAAGGACAGCTCCCAAGACTTCAAATTTTCCACCAACTACACTCACCTTTGACCATGGAAGCTGGTACTGAAGGAAGTGAGTCTGTGATGTTCCACAGCAGACCTCACAACCCAAAAGTTCTAATACCTGCAAAATCTGAGAGACTGAAATTCTGATTCCATAGCAAAGGGTAGTTTCAGCAAATGAAACAAAGGCAACAACACATTTATACTTGTACATAGACTATAGAAGATTGTCAACCTTCCTCTTGGAGACTCAGTTTTCCTTTCTCCTAACCTCTGGTAACTCCTTTTGCCTCCAGGACTAGGCTTCTCAGCTGTGTCTGCATATCTGATTTTGTTCAATGATTTCCTCTAATTGTGGGACAAACAACAGAGTATCAGTTCTCAGCTAAAGGATTACAAATACTGATCAACATCTGCATTTCCACTTCAACAAAACTATTTTCCAACAGTCACTACTTGTGCAGAAGTCAAAATGCAACAAGAATGGGACCGGCACAAACTCTGCCAAAACTACAAGTGCAGCATTCCGACCTGGGAGCACAGTACTTGTGTGCTGAGCTCCCAAAGGGCACATGCTGCCCAGCTTTCTCAGCTCTATCACCCTAAGAACTGTAATGGTGACTCACATACCTTCTATTTAGGGTGTGTGCACTGTAACTGCAGCAACATCAGGATTCTTCATTCTTAACACTGCAGAGAGAATGAACATTTTATAATAGGAAACAGAAGCTGAATCAAGGAGACTGATTTCCAAGAAACTGTGGAGAAAGCTTAGTCCAAGCAGAAATGAAATGTCTCTGAGAAAGCGTGAAAGTCTAAAAATTAAACTAAAAAACAACATCGAAACAAGAAAACTTGCAAAAGTAATGCCCCTGAATGTCTAAAATCCCCTTGTGTCCTTCACTTAGTGAATATTGCTGTATAATGCCCAATTGAGTCTTCTTCCACCTAGAACTACAGAACTCCCATTGGGAATTAAATCTAGCTGAAATTTGATATGAAGACTCTTCCAGCAGTGCAGAGAAAATACAAGATAGAAGAACGTAGAAGACAGAAGGTTAATTTCCTATTTTTTCCCTCCTGTAGCTCAAGAAAGCTCTCTTACAGACAGAAAAAATAAAAACTGATTGTACAATTTGTTCTCCATACAGGTTATTCCTAAGAAACATAGACTGCAAAATTTTTTAAAAGGTGTCTACAGTGAGTATGAATGAAGCAGCCATTTATATTATTACAGCTTCCTATCCCATGCTGTAAGCCACTAAAGAAATCTGTATCAAGACCAGATCATTATTTCTTTTATTGTATATTTGGTTTTATTAATAGCTAAGAGTCCTGTTCTATACAAATTTTATTCTTAAATTTAGCAAAGAAAATTACTGAAATCACAAGCAATGGAATAAAAAAGGAAGTACATAGGTTCAGGTAGAAAATTAATAGGAAGCCCAATTCCTGGCTCAGTTAAAGCTGCGCGACACTCTATTTCTCACAGCAATTCAAACAAGGCCAGATCTGCAGAGATGCACATTTTTCAGAATAAATACAGAATCCACTTCAACAAAAGCTACTTTGCTTCTTTTTCTGTTCCCCTTTCTCACACCAAACAGTATCCTGCTCAAGGCCAGAGAAAATACAGCAGCAGCACGTCCTGAAAAAGAAGCAATATACAGAGACACCCCAAAAATATGGCTGAAGATTGGTTGTCTAACCTTTCTTTTTAAAGGGTATTACTTACAACATTTCTTCACCTAGATTTCTGCTCAGTATATCACCTAGAGGAAGGGAAAAGAGGAGGGAAGCACAGATTTGTAGATTTGTCCAAAGGATCCTGATCACAGTGAAATCAGCACTGTTGAATTTTTACTATTTATGTTCTTCCCCTCTACAAATTATTATTGCAAGGCAAGTTACAGAATCATTGCTTGATAGACTTGTTCAGGTTGGCAGGAGGTCATGTAGTCCAACCTGCTGCTCCAAGCCAGGTCCACTACCAAGTGAGACCACGCTGCTTTATCTACTGAGATACTGAAAAATCTCTAAAGACAGACTGCACGACCATGTCAGGCAGCCTGTCACCTTGTTTTGTTGTCCTCCTAGAAAAAAACATTGTCCTTATATCTAGCTAGAACTACTCTTACTTCAGTTATGACCATAGCCTGTGGTCCTGCCCCCTTCCTCATAGTCTGCCAGCTGGTGGGAGCACACTGCCAGGCCCTCAGGAAGCTTCTGTCTCCTCCAGGGCACTGCTGCCACTCCCTGACATTGTAGCAGCCTTGTGCTGAACTTGCTCAGTTTTATCCACATCTCTCCTGTACTGGGGTGAGGTGTGGACACAAAACTGGATGCAATACTGCAGGTGTGGCCTGACAAGTACTGAGTGAGAGGAAGCCTTCCCCTCCGAGGAGACATTCCTTCCCAGGTGTGCAACCTCACCCTCCTGATTGCTGAATTCCACAGAGCTCTTGCCGGCCAGCTCCTCCAATCCACCCAAGTCCTTCTGAATGACAGCCTGAATCTCAAGCACATCCACTGCCCACCCCTTTTCCCCCCGTGTGGTGTCACTTGCAAACTCCATGAGCAAGGGCTGGTGGACTTCCACTTCATTCATAACATTAAACTGGACACATCCTACGATGGACAGCTGGAGCTCTCCACTGGTTACCAGCCTCAAGTTACAGCCAACCTCCAAAACCAACCATCCCACCAAGCTTCCACCCATCTAGCAGCACACCCACCTAGATCACAACCACATTCTGCAAAAGACCTTGCTGAATCCAACACAAGCATATGGTTTTATTAAGCTCAGGAGCAATATATTTCCTTTACAAATAGAAAAGCCATGACCTACAAATGTTTGAGGAATGAGAGGAATATGGATGAAAAGTAAACCAGGGAAAGGAAGAGGTTCCCAAACATGCACTTAGGACACCTAACTTTTTAGTGAATGAGCTTTGCTCCTGTCTTTTGTCCTGGCAACTATTTGAATACCCAAAGAAAGAAGACAGGCATCACCCCGGAATTTGCAGACCATCCTGGAGGTCAAGAGGACCATAACAAATTGCAAGCATCTGAAGAATTAAAGGGGAACACTGGCATCATATGCTCTAAGTCAAGAATGATCTGTTTTTCTTCTGTGCCACACAAACTAGAAAACTGCACCACTGGGTCAAGACAAAGATCCCTCATGTCCCACACGCAAGCAAAATAAAAATATATGAATATTAAGAGCATTTTTCTTAATTTGTGCTATAATTTGACAGCAGTCAAGTAACTTCATCTGGAAAAGCAATCATATTTCTGCAATTTCCCTTTTTACATTTTCCGGATTAGTCCCTTTCAATGCTGGATATTAAGAACTACCTTAATTGGAAATATCCTCATTAAGGTTTCTATTTTTTAATCAGAGAAGATCCTCATATGCTGCAGCACACTTCAACTGTGATGTAAACCTATACAGGGTTTAGTTGCATACATATTATTATAATACAGGTTTAATTAGAACAATTATGAAGAGAGTTTAGAAATGCTTTTTATTAAAAATGCACCAAAATATCATTTAGTATAGTAATCCTTATCACCCTTACATGTAAAATGCAGTAATTTTGTCACAGGGAGGGTTTCATTCTGCAGCAAATCAAGGTCTTAACTTGAAAAAAAAAGCCACGGAAATGTTATTTAAGGATACAGTCAATAAAGCATTTTTTCCCCCTCCAACATTAGTCAGACATTCATTACAAAAGTAGAATGTCTTGTTTCAACTTGCACTAAATCCGTGCATCCTGGTTTCACGAGGCACAGGTTGTCTTTCAAGATACTGATGACAACTGATGAAAATTTCCACCAGAAACTGTTTCCAGTGATGTAAGTGAAAGGATACACTGAAATGAATATTCAGTTACTACTGCTGTCTGCAAACCAGGTCCTGACAGAGACACTTTACCTAAACATTTTCAGCTCTTGGGGTACTACTGTCCTTGGAAAAGTAACCATGGTGTTTCTCATCAAGGACAACTCATTCTATCTGATCATTAGAAAATCATCCAGTTGAACAAATGTATTTCATCTGATGAATAAAGTTATTAAAATATAAATAGAGTCTTATTACTGAGTTTCAAAAATATATGGAGTAAAATATGGAAATACATTTCTAATAACAAAGTTAAAATTCATGCTCTATAAAAATAAGACTATTTTCATTGATTTTCTAACACCAAAATTTTATTCAAATAAATCAGAAATCAGGTAATGCAGCTATTAAATCATTAATTACAGGAAGAAAGAAAGATAGTAATAGCACCTGCAAAGAACAGCCCTTGTCTTCAAAAAATGTATAATGGAAGCTAGATTCCCACAGAAGTTTAAGTTCTGCATCTAGTCCAAACATGAGCAGTCTTCACTCTTTCCTTGATTTGGAAATTATGTAGTAGACATCTTTCTTCTCGACCATCTACAATTTGAAAGTGAAGTTTTTAAAACTCAAATTAGTCAATCCATGGTTTGCAACAATATTGAATATTAAGTAGGAAATTCTAAAAGGACACTGAGGATGAGACTGAGAATGCTTTAGAAAAGTGAAAAATATAAAATCAAGAGACATAAGCTCAAGAATCACTGTTATCCTACCGGGAAATCTAAATATTACCATCTACTTCTCAGTAAGTTATTATCCCATGTTACAGATGAGAAAATAACGTTTACTCTCTTTCTTGAAGTTTTTGAGATGCACGTAGAGTCTGTCTCTCTAAGGAAAAAAATATTCATACGATTTCTGCAATTTTTTTAACGCATTCTGAGAAACAAGAGATTACAGAAGAGACCCAAGAGTGAATGTTTGACCTTGAGCTTGGATCCCAACAGTTCACATTCATGGTTCAGTCCCAAGTAACAAGTACTGTACAGTACAGTAAGTCACTGAAACAGATTTTCCCAAGATAATGCCCCTATTCAGCAGCACGTAAGTAGAACAATTTATTTTGCTCTGCTTAACTGCTTCACCCACGCATTTGACATTAAGCTTCAGGCTTCCTGACTGAGCAGTGAACATGTAGGACATAATCAATGTTGTGCAGTTATGCATCACTTCCCACAGTCTTGCTGATTCAGGCATTTCAGAATAAATCAAGTTTTTGATCTAAAAACACAAGTTTGAAAACATATTTTTCAATTCTTGTTTAGCATGACTAGTCATCACTCTCTTAAAAACAAGTTCTACTTTTACATGTTCCTGGTTTCTAAATAACCTACACTATTTTGGTGCAAGTAAAACTCAAGATTCTTTATGATAAGAAGATGTCCAATGGATGAAAATCCCAAAAGATGCGAATAATAATGCAGCAGTTTTCTTCCATGGTTATGTGACAGAACTTGAGTCACAATATTCTGCTCGGCAAACCACACAGTCACACGTACAGTGACAGTACTGAGAAAGATTTGAAAACAAAAAGAATATTAAAACATAGTTGTAGAGGTCCACAATGAGAATTCTGCTTTACCTTGCTCATGTGCCTCCTACCTCCCTATAATAAAGAGCCCCTTCCCCTCAAGATACTCCTGAAGTCTCCCCTAGGTAATTCTCAGGCTTCAGTTTATGAATCAATCCCTGAAAATTTCCAAGCATCCAGGCTTACAGCTTTTCTACTCACTAAACTACTTCTAGAGTCAGAAATTAATTTACCAATATTAATTTTCCACTAACAGATGTAATAACAAGAATGACATTGCATTAAAAGGAATGAGAGTGGGGGAAAAGTATAAGTAATAAATGCTGATTTAAACAAAATATGATTTTTGATATGAAAACTGCCTCCCTCACATGTTGTCTAATACACACAAAATGAAAGACTAATTCATACCACTATCAATGAAACCTTGTTTATAATTTCATTATAACACCCAAAATGTTCAAAAAGTAAGAACAATTGCATTCACAGCGTTTAACACTGTAACTCCAAAGGAAGTTTCTCTAAGGTACAACTGCCACAACAGATATTCCACAAGAAGCATCCAAAGATAGTCCAGAAATGCACTTACAGCTCAAAAAACCATCAGGAACCTGAACTTACAGAAAGATAGTTTAAAAAATACCTTTTAGAGACCATATGACAACTCCATGGGATCTCTTCTAACATTCTAAAGTAAAACTGTAAAATGGAAATACAGAAAGAAAAAAGTGAAATAGAAGCCACTGTACATAAGTGGAAACAAAATTACTGTCCCACATATGTAAAATGAAGAAAACAAGTACCTCACATTGCTCCTTTTTCCATCACATACAAAATTGAGAACAGTGTACTACAGATGCACAAATAAACTGACTGCAGCTTTGCACAACAGATGAAGTTCAGTCCGAAAGTCTGAATAAAAACCGGTCCTCCTTCTGGACTGCAGCTTTTGCTTCCTGGCTGCATCAGAAATAGACTGGAGTTTATAAATTTTCTACATCAGGTTCTAAAAATAATTTCTAATTCATATAGAAGCAGTTAATAGACTTCCTGTTTTACAAATAAGTAATGTACTATTCCCAATTGCATTAAATTCCGTTAACAATTATGAAGTTTAACAATAGCCTTTCAGGTTTGTTGTCTTCCTTCAAATGTTTATAAAATATGCAGTGATTCCTAAACAGCTCAGAATCAACTGAAGAACTCCTCTGTTGCTGAGATTTCTTCACAGAATCATAAAATCTTTTGGGTTGGAAGGGACCTTAAAAACCATCCAGGTTCTAACCCCCTTGCCCTGCATGAGGCAGGGACATTTTTCACGAGACCAGGTTGTTCAGAGCCCCATCCAGCCCAGCCTGGCAAGATAAACCTTGTTTTACAGTATTCCAGTATGGGAAAGAATTTTTGCTGTCTACTGATGAGTCAAATCATAGCCTATCTGCTGAGCATTAGCATAGCTCAGGGTCAAAGAGAATTCCTCAGCATGGAGGGAAGGAGGCAACCCCCTTTTCAGTACTTTAGTGTGCTCATAACTGGCCTGTCAGAGCCAATAGCACAAGACTTGTACATTTGGCTTCCACGTCTCAGAGCTGCAATGCCAGACTGCACACACCCACCACGCAGCACTGGGGCTCCTCTCCATGTCCTGTGGCATACCAACTCCTGAAGGCCAAACCCATAGGGTGCTGCCAGGTCCCAACATTCAGCAGGAGACAATGGACACCCTATTACTCAAGTGTCCATCTGCTTCCATGGTCCTTTCTCCTACCACATCCATCTGTGGGTAGCAGCCACAGAAGCCTCACACACTGGAAACCCAGTACCATCATGTCAAACCAAGACACATCACAAGACACCTGCCATCACTCACACTGTGTGAGTCACATCTCATGTACAATGCCACAGGTAATCTAAGGAATCCATAGAATATATTATAAAAATCTTGAAATCTCACTGTAAAGCCTCCAGAAATACCAGATTTCAAGGCAGTACCTAAAGAACTACTGTTCATAACCAGATAAACACATGTAACTAGTTCATGGAGTACTAAGCCTGAGGGTGGAAGGAAAAAAAAAAAAAAAGACAAGATGGATTAAACAAAGCAAGTCAGACAGATTATCAAGATCAAACAGATCACCCAAGTGAAAAGAATGAAGGGCGCATTGAAGAAAACAGCTGAACAGCCAGAACCTCTGCCTGAATAATGGGCTTGAAGTTGTAGGCACTGAACAGGTCCCCACATTCAGGCAATAAACCTGTGTCTCCTGGGTGCCAACAGAAAATTCTAAAAATTTTATACTTCATTTCTACTGCAGAACAGATTGCTCACTGGGGTTCACCAAGCAGAGTGAAGGCTTTAAGAAAAAATTATTTTATTTTCAATAAAAACAGCCACAAACTAACACATGTTGGTATAATCTCACTGTATTTATTTAGCATGAAACAGTTTTTAAGCGATATTTTTTATTTCCTGACTCATGAAAAAAAGACCCCAACCCTACATTTTTTTATGCTAACAGTTAAACTGCAAGACTGGAAAAAAAAGGAAAGAAAAAATGGTTTTTATATTGCGATTAAACAACTTAAAATCCGCTAGCTCAAGGTAAAAGCCATGATCTTAGTATCTTTGGGAAAGAAAGAAAAAAAAAGGATTGAAGGATTGAAGAAATATGTAAATCAAAGATGACAGAATTTAGGATGGGTGAAATTATTTTGGCCAAAAATATAAGCACTACCTAAAAAATCTTTAAAATAAGCTTTTGCTGTGGTCAAATCATTAACAGCTGCCTTTCCAAGCACTTGGTACTGCCTACTGACACAGCTCGCTCACTCACTCGTCCAGTGCATGACTGGGCAATCTTTTAAAGCTCTTCTTGCTTTACCCTGTAAGCGCAGGGCATCATGCAAGAGCAACTACATGGTCTGGGATCACCAAAAACAAGTATGTAACTTCTCCAACAGTTGCACCGTTAATTACAAAGAAACCAAAGAAAAAAATACATAAAAGTACAGTGTTATTGTGAATAAGTTTTTTTCCCCTGTGTTAAGACAACCAATTTAATTGCAGATGCCAACTAAACAACTGGCCGACACCAGCTTTGAAGAACTGGGAAGGAAAGGAACTCCAGCCCCCACGGGAGTTCTATTTTCCACAGCCGTGTCCGCAGCTGATGGAGAGGGGAGGGAAGCTGGAGCCGGCGGCTCCCCGCACCGCGGAACACGAAGCAGCGCGCACGCGAGAAACCCCCCGCGAAAACCTCGCGGAGGAAACTTCACCAGCGAGAAGTTTGGCCAAGGCGTTTTACGGACCCCTCGCACCCTCACTTCAGTGACCCACCTCGCACGGGCAAAACCTATTTATTGACAATCTCACACCACGCGTCCTCCTCCTCCTCCCTCGCGGCGGTGTCCAGCGGCTGCCGCCCCGGGCCCCGCAGCCCCAGCGAGGCAGC
>VXAX01006302.1:487992-523069 GCA_013399835.1 Leptocoma aspasia
CTGCCCGGCTGCGGAGACCGGGAGGGCAGCCGGGCTCAGGACTGGATCAATTCGGCACACTCAGCCTCATGCTCACGAATAGTCCCTGAACGCGCCAGGGTACACACGGGGCCACAGCGCTACTTTGGATTTTAATCTCGTTTATAACTTGAAATCCAATAACAGTTTTCAAATTAAATGCTGTCTAGAGACGCTGGCACCTCATGCCGAGCATTCTTGCTTTTTGCATCCTTCTTGCGTGACAGTCCTCACAGCGAGCATCTCTGCAGACCAGCACTGACCAAACCAACAACACAGCCACACTAAGCCCGTGCCACTCAAACATGGCATGCTTCTTCTGTAACACCAACCACTTGTACACTCAGGACTGACCATGCCACTTAGTTAAAATGTAGAAAACTTTTACAAGATGCAATCATTTTGCAAACGTGTACCTTACAATATAGCCATGTACACATCTGTCGCACCTCAATAAAAATAAATGCTCTTAAGTACATTATAAATTCTTAAATAAATTATAAGTCATTACAAATATTTAATGTTGTTAAATATTATCTGAAATCTTTGGACCACTTTTAAGAATGAAATCTTCAACCTAAATGCTGTTCAAAGATCCATGTGTCATTCTGCAGTGATCCCTGCCTATTTAAGTAAACTCATTCTACAGTGAGTAATAAAATACACTCAATAAATACTAAATTCATTATCATTACGAGAAAACATTACTAGGAAATGGTGGCATTTGACATTCGATTAATCTGCCTTTTCCCTACATTTTCCCTTTGTCTGTAGTTTAACAACACAGATTCCCAATTATCCAAGTCTTTGTGTGGGTTCATATAGTCTGAATCACAAAGTTTTTTAAACTATTCCTTTCAAAAAATGTTTCTGTTTTCACAAAGTTATTTCTTTTTAATGCAGGTCATCATGGCATTGACTCAAAATAGCTTTCACATAGCTATGTAGGTTCTGTGTAAGAAGGCAAACAGGAAAATTGGGCCATATGTAAAAGTTAAGGCCAGGAATACCCTTGTGGTGTTCAGTTCATATCAGAGACCACTCTGTTCCATCAGAGACCATTTTATCCTGTTGTTTCTGTAATTTTTAAAATATGTTGCATTTCACTCACACCAAGCTATCATTTCTGGGGCTAAAATGCTGGGGAATCAATCTTCAGCAAACTGTTTAATAAGTATTTATCATTAGAGGCCACTTTAAAAAACAGACACATACCTAGACCAAGTACAACTACCTCGATTCTGTAATTCAAAATACCATTTACTAGCAATATCCTTCTCCTTTTGACATCTGTCTCACAATCTATGTGCATTAAATTCTCCCTTTCATAATTACCTTTCACAGATTATCTTTCACGATTATCTTAGACAAAATTGAAATTCTTCTTTAAGACTTTTTCTGAACCCTTTTGACCTTTGACAACTTCTTTTGATTCTGGTGACCATACATATATTCCAATAAAAGGTTGCTGTGGAAACCTTGTTGGACAAATCCAACAACAGCAGATCAACTTCTAAAAAAGAAAAACTAACTCTCAAAATAATTTGCACTTTCCTACTGTTTTATAAGGCAACAGCCTATTAGCAGTAATAATTAGCACAGTAATCATTGCAATTACAAATTCATTATTTATCCACCCATAATTAATTGCTGATAATTAGAGTACAGATAATGGCTCTCTCCACTGTTAACATGCTGCTTTTTATAACCAGATTCTAAGAAGTTGATGTCTTAATTGGTTTTACTGGTGATACTTGCATGAGACCTTACCAAAATTTACTTACTCTCATTTCTGATTACTGAGGCTTCAGCAAAGATACTTCGCCTCCAAGCTACTGCACATGGGTCATCTACCCCACGCATCTTCACCATACATCTACACCATCCACTCCAGCTCATGTACTGGGCATCTTAAGGGCACCGTCAGCCCTGGCTGGTGTCCTGACCCTGTGACACAATGCCATGAAGATGGGATGCCTTTTTTCTCTCTCCATGGAAATTGGCATGGTTGAATGTACACCTAAATTTATGACACCTAAGATATAAGACATAGCTTGGTTTTTTTTCTCCCCAATAGCTTGCTTTCCAAAATACTGCATGAAATCTGAACAAAACAACTAAAACTTAGGTTATCAAGCTCCCCAGCAAAGCCCAGTTTTCTCAGATTCTTCCGTTCAACAGCTGATATAGCTGGCACGTTTTCCTAGGGAGTCATCCACTGGAAATTCTGTTGTTCCCAGCTGTGTCCCCCATGAACACAGTATGTCATCTGCTTACTGTAATCCCTCAGAAACCACTCCAAGCCAGGACATCCATTGCTTAACTTGAGCATCTGCAGAACACATGCTGGAGCCTTGTAAAATTACATGTCCCCTCTACTTTCCTTACCAAACAGACTGAGTGACAATATTTTTTTTATTTATATATATACCATATATTTTAAAAAATAAAAGGAAACCACAGTTTTCCTAAATTCAGGCTATTACATCAAAAATAACATTTGGGTTTATAAAAACACTGCTTATTCATATTCTGCTTTGATACCTATTGCTGACTCATCTTCCACATCTTCCTGAAGCACCAGCACCACTACTGGGAGACAGTTCCTCAGTTCTGAGCACACCATTGCAGGTTAACCTGACAATTGAATTTTATAATATTGTGATCTTTTACCAGCACTAGAGCATCTTTCATGAATGCATTTCATTTCACTTCTTTTCTTCTTTTATGAGGAGTATTTGCAAGTCAAATTCTCACACTGCCAATTCAGACAGACTAGGTATAAATTTTCCTATATTTTAATATTTCTCAGGAGCAGAGCCCTTGTGTTGCATCATTTCCTTGTTGGCATGGGTGGTACACAAGTTATAGTACAGCTGATGCCATAACTTCTTGTGATGGGTTGACTTTGGCCAGCAACCAGACCCTCACCCAGTTGCTCTCTCATTCCCCCTTGTCAGCAGGACTGGGGGAGCAAATAATAGGAAAATCTTGTAGGTCAAATTGAAGACAAGAAGATCCCTTAGCAACTACTGCCATGATCCAAACAGACTCAACTTGGGGCAATTTCATTATTTTGCCAATTAAAATTAAAAATGGGTTGGTAAGGAAAAAAGACAAAACTAAAAAGACCCTCCCCTCTGTGTTTTTCCTTCTCACCAGGCTCAACATCACTGCATTCCCAACTCCTCCACCCCGAGGGGCACAGTGGGATGGGAACCAGGGTTGTGGCCAGTCAGTAACAGCTCCTCCCGGTACTTCTTCTTCCTCTGCTTTAGTGTGGGTGCTTCCCACAGGCTGCAGTCCTTCAGGATAAACCTGCTCCTTCCAGGGCTCCTCCATGGGCTGCAGGTGAATCTGCTGCGGTGCCCTGGAGCAGCTTCTCCCCCTCCTTCTTCACTGAACTTGATGCTCGCAGAGATATTTCTTTCACTTTGTTCTCCTCTCTCCTCACTTCTGTGCAGCATTTTTTGCCCTTCTTTACTTACATTTCCCCGAGGTGCCCCCACCCCAGCCGTGGCTCAGCCCTGCTCTGCGGTGAGCGGTTGGATCCGGCTGGAACCGGCTGTGTCCAGCTGGAACCGGCTGTGTCCAGCTGGAACCGGCTGTGTCCGGCTGGAACCGGCTGTGTCCGGCTGGGGGAGCCCCGGCCTGACACCCGCACCCCAGTCATATGCACACGTTGTTTCTATAACACAACATTCCTACTTTCAGTTATTTCACTGTTCTCTGATGGCTCTTCTTCATCCTGAAGCTGGTAAAAGGAAAAACTTTGGTGAATTTCCTCTCAGGAGCACCATAAAGCGCTGAGGCCATGCAACCCTGAAAGACAAATGCAGCTTTTGGCCAAAGCAGAACTGTTCCCAGGGAAGGAAAGGAGGTACTAGTGTAATACAGGATTCTGAGAGGACTACATCAAATACTATGTACAACTCTCAGCTGCCTACATGTAATAAAAAAGGAATTCAAGTGGGAAAAGTGACAAACAAAGAGTATGAGGATGGCTGGGAAAACAAAAGAACAGATTGATTTGTACTCATAATTATGCAAGAGTCTCCAGGGGTAAAAAATAATTATGTAAGATAAAAAGGCAATGATGATACAAGAATAAATTACTTTAAATTAGTACAGACTTCAGGTTCTTTCAGCCTGAGGCAATATATTGCTTAGCAATTTTGATGTCCTAAAAAGTTTTTAAACTTAGCCTCAACCAGTGTTACAGCAATACTCAGTATGATGCTGAGAGAAAAAAAGGAAGAGTTAAAGAATCAGAAAACCTACATATTCAATTTGTAACCACAACCTGGTCAGCAGTATACAATGTAACAACCAGTTCCATCTACTTCATCCCAAAGCCTCCTAGCTTTTTTTTATTTAAGCTTTTTTCTTATTTAAGCTTTTTTCTTATTTAATTCTTAATGACTCCTTAGGAAGGCTACTGCTGCTTTCCAGGATACACTTTCTTCCTCTAAATACGACCCACGAAACAAGATGAACAAGCTCTTGTTGGATGCTATATGCCTACTCTATCCAAACCTCCATGCAAAAGTGCTCTATATACTTCTGTAGTTTGTCTGGATGGCTTTGTTTTTCAAGGTATCATAGTTATCACCTTGATTTACACTTAAAAGATCCTGACAGCAGAACTGCAAGGTTCAGAAACATAGGAAAGTCAACTCTCTACCTTCTACAAAATTAGTCCTTTCTCAGGTATATTTTGTCCCCTTCTTGTTGCAAGCCCCATGCATAAACTTGAATGAGCACAACTTTGGTAACAAAATACAGTGTTCACCTTGTAAACTGCTTTTAGCAGTAGAAGCAGGAAGGCAAGAGAAGGAAGTTGCAGATCTATATAGCAATATAAAAATCCAAGCAAATACCTGGAGCTGCCAGAACCAATTACCAGTATTAAAACCTCACAATTCTTTATGATGTCAGAGGACATAGTGGTGAAAATATGGTCAGCTTATACAGCACACTAATGTGAGCCAAGCAGTCAAAGGAGCAGAGGTACAATCATACAAGGAAATAAAAATTTCAGACCAGAAGTAATGCATTTGACAAAGCTAGTATTAAATTTCCACTCTCTCTGCTCAGGTCATATTCCTAAGGACTCAGAAGTGACCCTAGCTGGCTCTCGGAACACACACAAACAATAGCAGCAGGAAAGGCATAGCCAATTTCCTTGCTTTCTTATTTGTGGACAGGTGAGCAGGCCCCACTCCCTCCAGTCTTGGCCCATCTGCCACCTTGAACTATGAACAAGGTGTGCTATGGCCTTGCAGGCTTGCTGTACTGCCATCATTCCACCCCACTTAACAGTGTGCTGCTTAGGGAAAAGAGGAAGGCACAACGTGCTGCAAAATGCTCGTTCCTGCTCTGTAGCACCACCACTAGCAGAACATGCTAATTAGTCAATCAGATCCAGTGCATGAAATGTCTCCTCCAACACTGGAAACCCATCTGAGGGCTGACAACCACATCAACAGGCATAGTTTACTTCATTAATGACCACTGCTTGCATTTTTTTGTTCCAATTTAAGTAACAGTGCAATGACACAAGACCAAAAGACTGTAATTGCTGTGTAACATTGTTGGCACAAGTCTGCTCCAGTATCTTCCTGAGAATATGTTTAACACTACCAAGTAAAATGTATTTACCTGTTAATTCAAACACCTGAATAGCAAAACAGTAACATAACACTACTATACATTGTTCTTCTCATCCCAGTCTGTACCCACACACATCTCAGTTAGTGGAGCTGTACACATGAATGTCTCACTTCTGCTTCAATTAATCTTGGGGACTTCACTGCAGAGGCAGCCAACCAGTTGCTTGCACTGTGCATTCTTTTAAGAATAATTAAAATGCCAGTAATGATGCCATGTTCCTTTGACTCACTAATGTAAAAAGCATCAGGAATTAATTCCTGAAAAACATCCTGAAAGAAATGCTCAGAACTGTATTTTACTATTTTGCAATGGGGCAAGTTTTTGGTCTTTATGTTCATTGTTTTTGTTGTTTATTCAAGGTAGCTTATATGAAACCATGAAGCACCATGTGGTACCAAATGGAGTGACTTCACAGTCAGAGCCTAATGCAAAAATGGACCACACACTTCAAACACCCAACTAGACAGGTTTTTTAACCATTTTTAATACATACTTACATATAGCACAGCTTCTAGTGTTCTAAACAGGCTTGTGGGAGTAACACATGCAATGCTGGTGAAGGGACATTGGTTTACAAGATTTTTATAGCTACTTTCATGAATATGGTATTATCTTTGTCAAGTTTAACATTTCAAAACTAATCACTTTTTTAGTGCATGCACTGCAAAAACTGTTTAAACTACAAACAGCAAGTAAAAAATATCAGGCTTTTTTTTAATCAGGAAATGAAACTCATGATAGACAGCTATTCAATAAAATACTTTTATTTATATACAGTGTAAAGATGCTTTTCAACAAACATTATATTGTACAAGAGCAGACTTGAGTTTGCTTGACACTTTTAAATTCACTTTAAGGGGGAGTCTCCCTGAGGTTAAAGAAGGCTTCTTATAACTGCATATCACATCAATATTTAATCCATGTTAATCAGGAAAACACAAGAACACTCTGAAAGATCTGGACAAATGGAAAGACTGGATAAATGGATATTTAGTAGAAGATGGGCCTGACAGCATGTATTGAAAACTACTAGACAAAAATATTGCAGTGGTAATGTGACTCCAAGATCATGACCAGTACTGCAAGTAAGAATAAAAATAATGGGTGGGTTCAGGCGGGAAAACAATGACAAGTTTTGGAAAAAAACATAGGATAGAAATGGAGGAAAACACAAACTGTGATTTAGGAATGTTGTATGAAGACAGTAAGAACCAGATGACTGGATAAGGTGTCTCAGATCAGACATTATTCTTTAAAAAAAACCAAAAAACCTCGAAACAGCTGAGCACCATTATCCCCATCAGTTTGCTGGTTTGGGTTTTTGTTGTTTGGGTTTTTAAAAAGAAAAAAGCTTCAGCCAGAAAGGTGACAGAACACCACTGTGTTCAAATAAGGAACATATAAATAAGCTTGTTATTTATATAACAAATAAGCTTGTTCAACAAGAAACCAGAGCCAAGTCCCTAGCAGTCACCTTGGCAAACAAATAATTCACCCAAAATCATGTTATGCAAGTTTTCCAAATCCACAGGAGCATACCCTGTGACCCAATCCAGACACTACTGAAGCTGACTGACTTTTTCTAAATGGGATTGTGGATGAGGCTGTACAAGAAGGCCCAATGGGACTGGGATTAATGTCACTTCAACAAAATTTACAAACAAGATATGGCTACCTTTGGGCTGAAAAGGATCACTTAATTGTAAGGGTAAATAGGCACCAAAACCCTCAGTTCAACAACTTTTTCAGAGCAATGTGACTTCCACAATAAACCAGAAAATCCTCCTAAAGGGGGCAGGCAGTCAATAGCCAGTGAAGAAGTCCAGAAGTTTGGGATCAGAAGAGACCTTACAGATTACCTAGTTCCAACCCTCCTGATGTAGGCAAGGACACCTTCCACTACACCAGGTTGTTCAAAGCCCCATTCAACCTCGCCTTGAACACTTCCAGGGATGGGGTATCCACAGCTTCTCTGGGCAACCTGTTCCAGTGCCTCACCACCCTCATTGGGAACAAGTTCTTCCTAATATAATCTAACTCTCCCCTCTTTTAGTTTAAAGTCATTACCCTTGTCCTATCACTAGGACCTTATAAAGGTCCTTTTATACTCAAGCATAAAAAAGAGGCTCTGTGTAACAGAACTGGTAACTCCGCCACACAGCCATGAAGAAGATGAAGAAGAAAGGTTGTCTATATTTTTGTTGTGTTGCATTTCTAGCTGGACTGTAAAGTACTCTTAAATCAACAGAAATAAAATAAGTGCTGTTATTTGCTTTATTGCAAATTTCTTTCTTGTTCTAGCAGGTCTACCAGTGTTTAGGTTAACAAGGGCTCTAAAGTATCATTCATTATATAGTTAAGACATGCAAACCCTAACAGTCTTTTTGTGAAAAAACTCACACTAGGATGCAAACCAAAATAAACGCATTATGATGATAAAAACATCATTTTAATGAAATACTTAAAATTCAATTAATAAAGTTATACAAATTAATAATATAAAATATTAAACTTTAGACATCCAGTGCTATGTCATAAATTTCTACCTGTCGTTTTTCAGTCTCAATTCACTACTAACCCCCACCCTCCATATTCTTTTATTATAGCACATAGGAACTTTATATGCTTTAGCCAGTCACTGTAAGAATTACACACTCATCCCAAACTTCTTCTGATGCTTCCATTTTCTGTTAGGATTCTTCAGAATTCTGTAGCTGAGATTTTAACAATTACTACCTTGTTTTATCTAATGCAAACGTTCAAGTTTTAAGCTTCATAGAGTACACCATTATTCTGATACCTGATGACTTATTCCCTGCCTTTCTCCCTGGATCTCCTCCAAGTGAGGTTTGGATTCTGCAAGATATGCAGTCAGATCGTATTTTTTGGTTTCACAGCCAAGGAATTAATTCCTCTGGTTTCTTCCAAAGTACTTTTAACATTACTCTCCCACATACAACTCCTCAAGAAAGGTACACCATTTCAAATTTTTGAGAACCCTTTTTACTATAGGATGGTTCCCAGGCAGGCAACACTGCAACTTCATTCTGCCCAGCTCAGAAATAAGAAGGTAGCTCCAAATTTAGATTTTATCTATTAAATATCAGCACAATAACAGACAGGGTTGCTGTATAAAATAACTGTGACCCTCTCAGCCTGGTTTTGAACGGGCAATTTCAGATATTCACCACTTCATCATTATCAACAAGATCTGGCTATATATTTGTGACCTAAAGTAAGAAGTTTCCTCCGCATCATAGAACAGCAATTTAACTCTGTACTCACACAGAGTGAATTGGGAAACACAGCAACCCGACCACTCCCTTCACTCAGAACAAATCAAAGACATTCCAACCAAAAATTAATAAAATGGGGCTGTTTACATCAAAGAGTGCTTCCTTCACACATTTAAAACAATATGCTCCACCACAGATCAGTTCACAAAGTCTCTGACTCATGGCTTGACGTAAAATTCTTCACAGCTTCTGTTTGCCCAGTCTTAATGCTTTGGGAAATAAACCTGAGTAGCAGTCATGTCACACAGAGTTCCAATTAACCATTTTTTTAATCTCATTTGTTCTGTGCACCAAAACTAATACCCCTGTCATTCTTCTGCCACTAGGCGTCACTCTCTTCCATTGTGATCTTTATCCCTCCATCCGCTTCCTAACATTTCACCCAGGAACCTGCAAACCAATATTTTAAGTGGGAGAACATCCATCACTATTAGTCCCTATCTAAGGGGCAACCCAGTTTCTCAGGTCAAGGAAAGATTTTTGTGATGTGGCAGATAAAGTGCAAAGGATTGTTAGTGTTGCTTGGTATGTTCTTTAAAGTTAAATAAAAATATTAAAACAACCGAACTCCTACAGGGGGTGATACGGGCTTTCCTCCATAGAGTCACCTCAGATTCTGAAACCATCTAAAAGTAAGTGCATTCCCAAAAATAAGAGGAACAATAATAGAAGCACTAGTGGAACTAATCGCAAGACCCCTCACACGGGACCTACAAACAAAATAATTTTATTAATCAAGCAGCACTTTTTTCAAGGACAATACAGAGTCACCTTCTGGTGTTGCCACTTGTACTTCATTGACTTCGTGTCCAGAAGGGGCCACTATGATTACCTAACAGACCGCTCATACGGCAAATGCATGGATCTCCACATGCATGGCTTTGATGGATATAAGCTGCTCCCATACTGAGGGCAACCTGAAAACTACAACTTTGACAGCAAACACTCAAACAATTATTTTCCTCGTTCCTTAAGTGTGCTTAAAAGAAAAAGCAACAAAAAACAATACCCAAAAAACCCCAAACCCACAAACCAACCAACAGCAAAACCCAAACCTGGGCCATGACTGCCTTCTACCACTGACCTGTTCTGCCACTTGGAATGATTCACTGCCATACAGGAATTAGGTACCCTTGCATACCTAACTTGGATCATAATTGATCTTAATAAACAATTTAACATAATTTTCAGTATCAGTATCTCTACCATATGTGAAACAGGATTCAAGCTAAACTTGATTCAAGCTGAGCTTAATAGATGACTTACTGTAAAGCCACTTAGAAGCATTAGGAAAAAAACATGCCATTAGGGAGCACATCACTACTAAATTATGAAATACTGTCCACCCTGACAAACTGTTGGTGTAATTCATAACGAGGGTTGAAGTTCTTATATGTATACACATAAGAAACACAAGCAATGCTTTTCAACATTTGATGCACAGAGTGCTACCAGCAAGGAGTCACTGCATCAATGAGCTTCTTGCAAAATCTTCTAGTTCACGTGCAAATAATGACTTTGCATTGTATTCTTCTATTACCCTGTTGGGATATTGTTGTTTCAGTGCTATATCCTCTTCTTTTCATCTGTTTCACCACTGAATTTTCCATTTTCCACTGCTTTGTTTTCAAAATTCCAGTCAGTTGGACTGAGGAGTTGCTGAGTCTTTTTGTATGTCCAGTATGGGTTAAGTATTAGCGTAACAGCAAATAATCCCGAGAATAAAACAATAAAGTGAAGAAGTCCCAGATTTTCTGTAATAGAATTCCAATTGAAAATACACACCCACCACATGTGGTAGGTAAGAATCATGCGGCAGTGAAACAGATGGATCATCACCCACTGGTTTGCCTTCCAGAAAAAGGTGTTAGCACGGCCAGCCTAGAAAAATAAGAACACAAAGTATGCAGAAGTGAGATTGTTACTTCAAGACAAGGAACTGAGCAATCTATAGAACTAATACAAATATCCAGCTTTCATATACACACACTCTCAGGCATTGTCTCCTCATAGTGCAGTGTTACTCCACATATACATATATATATATATATATGGCATCTTAAAGTTGGTATGGATCTATACCATCCCACTGTGCACATGCACACAGCACCACACAAACCTACATGGAGGGTTGCACAAGTGCCATCATGACAACAGCAGGTATGACAATAACACTGACACCAGTTGGATAAATGCAGTTTTGATGAAAAACTGTCCAAACAAACCACACAGATTATCCGCAGACAAGCAAAATGCATGAAAACTGTGACAAACATAATCTGAAAACTATCACATTCTTACCTTCAGAAGCATCCAGGAAATGCATGTTGAGGGAGTACTCATCTCCAGCAACATTCCCATCAAAGGCAGATAATGTCCAGATTTCACATTGATTACTAAACCAGCCAAGCCACCAAAAGCAAGTAAATGATGAACTACCAAAAAAACATCAAATGTTCTAAAAATAATGTTGGACACATGAACTGCTACATTTTCAAGCAAGAAAAATCCAGCTGCTATTAAACAGTTAAACCAACTCCACTTTTGCTGTGAATAGACTTTGTCAGCATGAAAAACGGGATCTATGAGCAAAGCCCATAACCCAGCAACACAACTCTGAAGTCCAAACACACCACGTGTGACTGCCATATTCCAAAACACCTTCTCCTTTGCATACAAGGCACGGTAAGTGGTACTTCTCCAAGAAGACAACCAGTGAGACAGAAGAAATACTCCCAAGTAGATTAAAAAACCAGCAGCTAAAAATGTCAAACGAATTTCCCATAAGTGATAGTCCCAGTCAAAAACGGTCCCAAACACTGGATCATCATTTGTAGGATTCATTTCTTCTCTTTTGACACTTCTCATCCCCAGTATGGTCTCCTTCATGCCTATTTAGCCTCTGCTGTTTTGCAAACCAGTAAGCATGAACTCTTCCATCTGGAACAAGGATAAAAAAATTTAGTGAATTTTTAAGTACATCCATACATATAGACTCTAAACCATACAGGGCTCACATCCACCACAGTTATGACTTTGATCCTGTTGCCACTAGGCACAGTCATCCCAAAGACAGGTAGACAGACAAAAAAAACCCTTAAGCAACAAGATTTACAACTGGCCTGTGAAGTCCCTACTACTACAAAGTAATGCACAGAAGCAAAAGCAGAAGAGGGTCAAGTAGGAAGGCAAGAAAAAGGAAAAGAAAATAAAGTAAGCAAATCCTGTTTTGTTACTTATGAAACTTTTATTTCAACAGCATTGCGCAGTTATTGTTCTACTCCTCTGGTTTTCCTGCACTGACTTTACAGCATTTACTACAGCTTTGGGTGCAATTCAGAATCTCAAATACAGATTCAGAACATAAAACTACAGAAAACTAAGGCAGTAAGGGGGACCACTTACACCAAAAAGGGGCTGTAATGATCATGGCTCAAAACAAGACGCTGCAATCAGTTTCCGAACATTAAGCCACTTTCAAAACAAAAAAAAAAAACATTCAAAAATGGAAGAGTACGGAATGCAGACAAGCAACATTATTACATATTATTAGTAACATCAGCGTAATTAGCTGAACAGCCCAGCATTTAGTGTCTCAAGTTGTCTGAAACTTCCTGAACACACTATAGTTCAAAAACAAAGGCTGGTGGGGAGGGAAAAGCCAGATAATACTGAAATATTTGAACTCTGGCTCGTTTTATGAAGCATATAGGTGATATGAGCACGAGCAGCACACCCGCCGCAAGCTGTGAGTGCTGAACAGCACCGTGCGTTTGGGAGCGCGGTGAACGCCAAGTGAAAAGGCCACAAAGACCACCGAGGGCACAGCGCCCGGCGAGAAGCTCCCGCCGTGCTTCAGCAGGCAGCAAATGCCACCACGGCTCCCCGCGGTGCATCCTGTGGGGCACCTACTCGCCCTGCCCTTTGCTGCAGGTGCCCCGCTACAAGGAGCGAGGCCGGGAGCCCCGAAGGCCCTTCGCCCACCCCACGGCATCACAACCGGTGAGAGCGACTCGAAGTCCCAGCAGCCCCCCCGCCCCCATCTCCCCGGACAAAACCAGGGCAAAAACACACCAACACCACGGCACGACCAGGCCTTGAACAGCGCGATCACTGCCGCAAGCCCTGGCTCTAGCAGGGCCGCGACAGCTCCTCCGCCCCCGCACAGACACGGCACCGACACGGCACCGGCAACTCCCGCAACTCACCCCCGCCCCCGGGGCCGCCGAGCCCCTCACACACACCTGGGCACCGGCGCCGACGCACAAACCCCGCTCCTCACCCACAGCGCAGCCCGCAATGAAAGGACGGCCCTTCCCCGCTCCGGGACGGCCCTGCCCGGTCCCCCAGGAGCGCCCGGCCCGGCCCGGCTCGGCCCGGTCCGACCCGCCCGGGGAGGCCCCGACCCGGCTGGACCCGCCGGTCCCACAGCACCGCCCACAGCCCCCGGGCACCCTCCGCGCACGCGCCGCCGTCAGCAGCAACCACCGGCTGCCGCGGGATGGGGGGAGGGAGGCGCGGCTGTACCACTGGGGCAGGGGGAGCCTTGTGTACAAGGTGCCGGGCCGGGCCTGAGAGCGGCGCTGAGCGCCGGCCCCGCTGAGGGGGCAGCGGCGATAGCGAGATTGACAGTAGAAATGAAATACCGGCGGTGGCACAGCCAGTGCATTTAGCTGTAATTATCCAGTTTCATTAATGCCAGCAAGTTATTAAATGGATGTCGATGGTGTTCTGCTACATGATTCTTTTCATATTTGTGACAACTGATGTTGTCATCCCAGTGACTCAGGCTGAATCTTCCGACGTCGCTGAAACTACGCCGGGAGGCTTCCTCGGCTGTGTCACAGTCCCGAACCCGCGGTCTTCAACAGGAATGACTGCCAGGGACTCTGAATTTTGCCAGGGAAATGCTCAGTCCCACAACAGATCAGGTGATTCCTCAAAAAGAGCAACCAAAAAAGACAAATAAAATCAAGCCACAACTTCTGTCACGTGGAAGATTAGCCTAGAACAGCTGAAATCCTAACCTGAGTCTACCTATGATGAGAGACCAGAGCTGGAAAATCTGCATCGGCAGTCTGACAGGTTCTTGGTTTCCAGATGGGGAACGAGAGGGAAGTGCTGCCATTCCCGTGGAAAACTGAGTCCTGACACCATAGCAGGATAACTGGTCAGCAGGAGTTTTGTGCATTTGCTTTTAATTGCTAATGTGACACCGAGGTCTGCGGCAGACTCGTGAGTTCTGTGAAAAGCAAGATCTGTTCGTACTCCACCTCCGTAGTTGACGTACAGGCAGCCAGCAACATCTGCTTTTTGGGAAAGTCTGGGGACAAAAGCTACCTCTTGTGCCTTCTTTTAATGTGCTGGGTGCTCTGCGGACACCCGAAAGGGACAGCAGAGCTCGGTGCCTACACTACCTGAGTGCCACTGAGGTGAGTCACAGGCGGAGCACAATTGCCACTTCCCCATCTGTAACCTCAGGAGGACCAGGCTCAGCAGTAAATGCTGGGCAAGAAATTTCAGCCGAAATACCAGAATTTGTACAGCAGGCACGATCTAGTGACAGAGATCCTAATGACAAGCTCTGGCAAGTTGGTCTTGTAGATGGGAGGATTCATTTTTGCACAAAAGGGAGAGTAAATTTGTTTCAAAGCCTTGGGATATGGTTAGAGCCGTTTACTAACACTGAAGGGGAAAAAAGGACTGCGGGGTTTGAGAGATATGAAGTAAAAAATCTGGAGGAGTTCTCACTTGAAAAGTACTTCCTAGCCGATGGTGGATATTCATTTATCAACCCCTGTTTTCTAGCAGGTGCCAGAGTTGTCCTGGGAAACCTGAAAAGGATGATAAAGCTGATCAAGCAAAAGCTGGGAAGAAGTTGGAAGAAGTTGGTCTCTCAAGCAACATGATAGGACTTATGTACCAAGGGCATGTGTTTTAGCTTTCACCAATTTTATTCTTTGCCAGAACTGTCTTTAAATAATTCCTTTAAGTTGTCAAGGAAGGAGATTTTTTTACTTTCATTTAAAGAACTGTGACCACAATGTCAAAAGCAAGATCACTGGCTGTTGTCTTTCTGTGGATTTTCTTTGTCTTTGCTGCCTTTCTTGCCTTCTCAAAGCAATATCACATCTTTTAGTTACTGGCAGCCATAGCCATGTTGAAATAGTTCAGTGTTACTTTCTGAATCTTCTACTGATACTACAACCATGCTTAGTAACAGCTTTTTTATAGGCATTTCATTATGATCACTTTGGGTATTTCAAAGTAATTCTTCCTGCGGTGAGGCTCATATTCCACATTATGTCATATTCAATTCTCCCTTTTACAGACATTCTCTCTGGGTGCTACAGCATGCCCTGTCCAAAGCTGAATTTCCTATCTGGACTGTTTTCGAAGAGTTTCTCAGCATCTTAAGAATGTCATGGCTGGAAGAGCAAAGAGCACCTCCTGGCAGGGATCCCAGCCTGCAGTCTGGATGATCCACTCGCTCCTTGTAGCTAAAAGCCTCTCCATACTGATTTGGTAGTGCTTGCCTGAAGTCAAGAACTGAATCTTTTTTCACTTTACAATACCTGTGTTTTGTTGCCTCAATGTCTACATCTATACATCCTCCACCATGTGGAGGATGTACAGAACTTTGAAACAAGTGGTTGCATCCCTGCTGTGAATTGAAAATTATTTCAGTACGCACTATTCCCAAAGCACATGTATAAATGTTGGCTTCAGAAGGTAATTTTGACCATACTGCTGCTTCAAATGGACCCATGCCCAATTCCCAGGAACCCTTTAGACAAGTACCAGTTAGTTCAGGTGAACCGTAGCATACCTTAGTGTCATAACAATAATTAAATACTGCATGTGGTAACAAATCAGTACCTCCTCTGTTTTATATACAAGTACACAGATACCTACTGATAGTTAAAAATGTCTTTAGTTTTAACACTTTTGTTTTCATTGTTCCCCAAGTCATGATCCCAAGTCCTTTTCCTGCTCCCTGTGCTTCCAGAGGTAGACTAGTCCCCTCTCGGTGGTGTGAGAGCACCTAAAAGGTAAGCTTAGGAGATGTCCCCTTATGGGGGACACAAGGCCAACCAGAGACACCTTCAGTGAGAGGGATAGGCTTACTATTTGTTGGGAGACTGCAGGACAACTGCAGTAGGATTTTATATGTATGTGGTGGGAATACAAGATATGGCCATCCTGTGCTTCCATTGCCATTCACAGTGAATTATGTGTTTTAGGACCAAGTTGAGAAAGGTGTTTCAAACCTATTATCAAATTAATCCATCCTTTGCAGAAAACTGTTTGTCCTGTAAATGTTTGCCTTGGACATGTAGTGTCAGAAAAGTCCACAATAAGCTACTCTGAATTCTGCCTTTTGCAGTGGCAACAGAGGGGATTTTTCTCTCTACAGGAGACATGGCGTGATGGGGCCAGAAGTTATCTGTGGCAAAAGAAAAGGGATGGAGATTGGAAGAAAACCTGCCTGGTGAGGCTATTCCTTGATCATTTCATAGCTCTTTGTCATCCTCTAAGTAGCATATGAAGGAACTCAAGTTACTGCCTAAGGTTATTTTCATCCATTTTTTAATTCCAGAGTACCAAACACTTGTAGTCAGTGTATGTTGAACTAAGTCATATGATCATGAATAAAACCTGAGCTGGTAATCTTCCTAACAGAGGATAAAAAGTCTACTGCTGATTTAAAAGCCAAGACCTCACTGACTTCTCAAAAGGTTTTAGCCCTCTGCTCCCAAAGTTTTAGAAAAGCTCACACGTTTACAGACGTTGATTCATGCATATATGCATAACTTTTGTTGACCTGTATTTCAGTGACATGCTTCTTGAATTCTCTTTTTAAGCTGAAATTTACACCTTCACCTACTAATCCACAATCTGGGTTCAAATCTAAGGGAGCTTTACTACTAGTGGTGAGAGCTTTGGTTCAAGTCTGTGGGAGGCTTACTGCATGCCTGCCTCAAGGAAAGCTGTGGCAATACCAAATGTGTAATCTTGCTTTTTTTCAGTGCTTTACACACACTCTCAAAGTTCTTCTGATTCTTGTCCAACAAGTACTTATGCATTATTCCTAGATGCAAATCACGATTGTTAAACTGAGCACTTTGAACATGCTTGTTTAAGGCCTTTTTCCTCTTAGCTACTAGGAAGTATACTTGACTTCTTTTAAAAAACCTGTATTACAAGGCTTTCATGTGTGCCATGGATTCAGAATGTCTTTACCTTGCATAACATATTCATCTACCTAGACTGCTATGCTTTCCTCAGTACTGGGAGGTCTGCACAAACTCTTTTTGTATTTCACTTACAGTCAGCTTTAAATAACTTAATCAACTCCTTATGCTTCAGAATAGATGGTGAAAATAGTTGGCCTTGAAACACTTGATATTCTCAAAATTTTAAACAATTCAGATTTGCTGAGCATCCACACTTTGAGCTACCAGCTATGGGGAAGACCAATGAAACAGCAATGAAACTATCGCTTTCTACCTGCTTGAATCTTTCCAGATAATGGAAGTGATACAGAAAAACTGGAGATTCTTTACTCAGTCCCTCTCAAGGTTACCCCCCATTTCTGTTTGTGAACATTCCATGAAAATGCTGGAGGTGTACAAACACTGTTGAGTAGTGTTGGATATCTCAGTTTCATTCCAAAAGCTCTGTTGCATGTTGACGTAGTTCAGGATATTACTCATTCCCATGCTGAGCCTGTGACATCTGGCCATTCCTTGTCCACTGCTTAGTTAGACCACATCAAGTACAGCCTTTGGGTAATTATTCCTTCACTATTTATTCTCATTATTTTGATTCCATTTGAGGCAAGATACCCTATCCTTTTTTTTTCTAATCCTGATTTTTTTCTAATCCTAATTTATTTTAATACATGACTCTCAGGGTCTCTCCTGCTTGGTCCAACCATTTGTGTCATGAATTTATCTGAATTTCAAATTCTCTCTTCTGCTGGCTCTACAGTTAATGTGTAAATTTTAAGTCATTGCAGCTTCACATCTTCTTTGTCTCCTTAGGTTCATACCTCATTCCACAGACTTCTTAGCCTCTTTCCATTTTGCAAACTTCCCTTTATATTCTGTGCACTGTAAACATGTTTGTTGAGTCATTGCCTAAATATATTTAATCATTTTTTTTCTCCCTCTTTTTACTACCTCTGTCAAGTCGATGCCTCTTTATGGTCCTGTCTGAGGATCTTCACCTTCTAGTGCCCAGTATCACTGATGTCATTAACCCCTTTTATTATCCCATAGGAATAATAAGTAAGAATAATACTGACTGTATTCAGTCCTTAAGTTCTTCAGTTGCTTCTGGCTGGTTTCAGGTAAGTATCACAAGGTGATGATAAGATCTTGGGTTTGCAGTCAAACCTTTTTATTCCTCCCTCACCAAACAACATGTCTTGACAATGTTTGCTGGAACAAGTTATTCTGCCTTAGTATTTAGGCTCTTGCTTCACAGCTGTAGTCATGAAGGTTAGTCTTAACTGGTGTTTCAGGTTAACCCAGAATGTCTAGTCCTTCTTTCTCATTTCTCATACAGTTCCCTCTAGTGCTTCTTCTGGTATCAAAGGAAAATACTGTGTCTGTCTCCCAGAATACATGATTATAATTTTGGGGTTTTATTTAGCTTCAGGTATTCTCACCTGAATAGAAACTAGGGGATTTACCAGCAGGTAAAATGATGTTTTTCAAACGAGAGCAGCCAGTGATGGGCTTACCAATGGGTCTCTAGCAAGGGTTTGATCCCAAGTATCACCTCAGACCATCTTTCAGTTGTATGTGTAGACAGCTACAGTTACTGTGAAAATTATCCGAGGTGAAGTTAAGGACCATACAATTACTGTGTGGCAATAGTGGGCAGAAAGGAGGAACATTTCTCTGGCCTCAGTCAGTAGTATGACAAGTTTAATTTTGGGGATTTCAGCAAAATGACAGCAAATCCATCACAGTAGAAGATTCTGAACAGCTTAAATGGTTTCTTGGAATAAGCAGCCCATAAGAAGTAAAGAAGATGGAAGGTGACAAATTAGTTTCTCGTTTTCGGCCTGATCCAAGTGGAAACATTAAGTTATTTCACAAATTGCAGTACTGTGCAACAATTACAGGAGTATAAAGCAACAATTAATATTAGAAATGAATAGGAAAATAATTTTCGTTACAACATTTTGCTAGGAATAGTTGGAAGAAATGTATGTTTAAAACAACAGCTGTGAACAAGCTGCTTTTCTGGCAGGTTACTCTACACCTGCAACAGATGGATTTTTTTTAAATTTAGACTATTTAAATTTGTTTAGAATAAGAAGATTATTACCATTTACTTCATGAATTTCTAAAAATAAATTCTATACATATTAATGTTAGTAAACAGCAGTTATATTGTCTCTTTTAATCCTTAATACAGATTTTCATTTAACTAAGCCTGTGGTGCTGCAAAATCTTTCTAATACCTCCTTTCTCCTCAAAGCTAGGTTTACATGCAATGGTTAGGAGTCAAGTATTTGATGTCTGCCACAAATCTCAATGTTAAATGAGCCTAGAGCTTTCATCAATCTGCTATTTACTACATTGGTGAGGTGTGCTGAAACAAAAGGCATCATCCAGTGCATGACCACTGAAATTATTTATACCAGTTTGTGGTCAGGCCTTGCGTGGGCTTTTCCCATTTCTTTGTATTCCATTCTTCCTGAATTTTCACTTTCAGTAAACAGTAAACTGGCCTTTTCATTATTTTGCTAGACTCTTACATACTGCAGTAGGTTCATCACATCGTTTAATGTGAAAGGTAATACTTAAGGCCTTTCATTCACAAGTCATATCCACAAAAGGAAAAGAATATATTTCACGGGTGAGAAGGAACATGTGTTAGAGAATTTTCTGCCAAGCTATCCTCTCCTCTTTCTTGCAAGCTTAATCAAAACCCCACTGAAATAAAACATAGCAGGTTATGGATATAACCCATTGTAGTAGCCTTTAGAGTATTTTAAGGAAATTTAATGGAAAACACACAATTAACAAATAATAAAATTTTAAAGAAATGAGGTTTTATGTAATCTTACCCTTTGCACATCAGCTCACAAGAGATTTTTATATTATGTTTTGAACCGGTTGGCTCATTTCATCCAAAGTAAATATGATCTGAAAAGTTCCCTAGAAATCAGTAGAAAGGAACTCCCAGTTAGTACCCCATGAAAAGAAAGGCTGCACCACAAAACAAGAGTTCTCTGTCCTGTTTGGCTACAGGTCTATCAGTTACCAGAAACAGCCCAAACTCAACATCACATCACCAGATTCACGCACAGGGGCAGCTCATTCTGCAAATTGCTAAGGATGGCAGAAGATCAGTGGGAATAACATGTTATGAGAGAAATTTCTGATGGAAAAATCACAGGAAACAAGTGTCCTTTGCCTTGCTTCTCTCAAAACAATTTGAGTTTGCAATTCATAATGGCCACTCAGAATCATGAACAAGTTTTTCAAGCTTTTTTCTCAGACTGGGCTCCAGTTATATACCCACCCTCCTTCCTCTGGAAATGATGATGCTACAGCACAACACAGTATCTGTTCACTACATGTGTACAGTGTGTTGGAGATGAGCATTGGTTACTGTTCCATCCTTTTATTTCAGAAGGCTTAGGCACTTGAAAATACCGCACAAGGAAAATTAGAATATATTCTGCATAAGTTTACAGCTTCACACTGATATACTCCTAAATAAAGCAGCCCTCAGTGAAATGATTAACCTGATACTATCTTCTCACTTCCACAGAACTTGACAACTTCCCTAAATGTGAAGTCAGCTGGTTTTCTTGTTCTTGAAAAAAACAAATCCTCGTTTTGTGAACATTTGACTGATACTTAGCCTTCTTATGTCTTCCAACACATCATTTTGCAATCAATTATGTTAATAAGGAGAAGCCCCATTGAAACTTATAGTAAAGGTCATCACTGTAATCAGAGTACATTTTTTCTATAAAGGTGACTGTCTGGACTGAACTGAAGTTGCAGTATTTGTGAATCGACAGAAAAGTGATACCTGCTTACTCAAGCTATAGAAAAAAATGGCCCTAGTTTTTTGCAATTATTTGGAAGAGAAGACCAAAACTCCCATGCAGCAGGCTCATCTTTATGTATAAAGATTCCAAATGAAATTAAATGTCTGAAAAAAGAGAACAAACTGAAGGCAAAAGAAGCCAGTTAATGAGTCAACACCTCTGGTAAGAGGAGACAGTTTTTACAGTGTCAGAGGTGCAGGATCCCTGCTGTTCCAGCATCTCCAGGGGATAGGCTATTAACAGAAACTAGATTTTAGCTGCCAAGTAATTCTATTTCTGATTTGGTCTTAAGGTAATTAAAGGTTTCATTATTAGCTCAGTTGGTTAGAACATGGTGCTAATAACACCAAGGTCATGGCTTCAATCCCTATATGAGCCATTCACTTGAGAGTTGGACTCGATGGTTCTTGTGAGTCCTGTTCAACTCAGAGTATTCTGTGAAATAAAATGCCTCTCGGGAAATGTTTTTCACAGAAAGGGGTGAAATAGCTGTGCAGAATGAAACATCCCTTAAGGTCTTTTAGGAGAAGTATCTCACTTTTCCCTATAAAATGAAATCTAAATTCACCTACACTACCAAAAATCAAACTGACAGCCAAGGAGAGAGCAGGTGTACTCATGAAATCATTGTAGGAGAGTTTACTGAACATTTAGCTCCTCAGCACATAGAATAGAGCCCTACACTGACAAGGCAGTAGATTTCCATTTGCTAAGGTTAAACTTTCATTCTGCTGAAGTGACTGGATTTAAAACTGCATGCCAAAAGAATGAGATTAATCGTTACCATTGCTGAAGAGGAGAAACAAAAAAAAAAAATACTGAGTACTTCAGAATGACAGGTTTCTGAGGAAATCTGATCATTAAAACCATATTGCAACAGCAATAACTAATAAAATACCAACTTTGCCTGAAGCCCTAATGTAAGTGTCCAGATACACACTTCCTATTTTACCCCATTTGATTAGTTATACATTCCCCAGTCTCCATTTTGTATTTAATACAGAGCTGGAACTGGTAATTGGAAGCAGCCTAAAAGATGTGACTACATTGGCAATAGCAACAAATCACATGAATTCAAGCTGTTAGATTAAGTTTTTGTGGTTTGAGTTATTGTGACTTACAAACCCATCATCTATTCCAGAAGGAAGAATTTTTCACAAAGTGACCAGAAGAATGAAAATGAGAAAATACTTTCAACTTCTTCTAAAGTAAGTCAGGAATAAGTTCAAGTACTAATTGGTACTGCTGCATAACAGAATTCACAATATGATCACAGCCACTGTCTTTAGAAGTGAGTGGGAAGTGAATAAGAACAAAGAAAGGAGCTTTTAGAGGGCTCAGTAGGCAAATTAAAATCCAGCATTAAGGGGGAGGTATGCATATGAGATTGGGATAAGTAGAAGCTGCCAGAGGAAAATCTTACTTTCTATTGTGCTCCTTATTTTAGATGAGAAGTCAAGCAAAACCAAGGCTGCTGCACATGTTCACTGCAAAATCTGGCTGTGCTAGCAGAAGCTGTTGTCTTCAGCTGACCACCTCTCCCTCACCTTTCATGTTGCAGCTTACTGCCCCTTCTAATCTGTTCCTGAGCTGCTTATACTCCTGTCAAGGTGAGCTGGGTTACCTTGACCAGTAACCCTTTTCTGACCTGTTGCAGTGAGCTCCAGGTAGGGAAGGAAAAAATCTGCAAATAGCTTAGGTAACAGCTGGGATGGAAGGAGGGTGTCTGGCAGCAGACCTGTCATGTCCTTTTAGCTGACACAGCCTGGAGCTGAAGAATGAGCATCCATTGTCTGGTTCTTCAGAACGAGTGGTGACTTCCATGGCTGCCATTTGGCACAATTTGATATGCAAAAGATTCATAAAGCACCAGCCCTTAATGGTAGAAAAAGTGGTGTAAGGGCTTCACAAAAGAGAAATCCTTGACCAAAGCTGTATACCACAGACTTTAAGTTAGGCCAAAGTGTTATATGACTATAAACAGCAAAAAAACCCCAGAAAAATGTTACACCAAATGCAAAATAGTGTATAATTTGACTAACAGCAAGTTGTAACGGCCTTCTCCCTAAATATAAAGTTCTTATTGCTTATATATGTCAGATGCAAGGCCAGTAGCTGTTAGCAAATATCTAAGGAAAGAGAAATGACAAATTGTAACAAAAGGGCCATATGAAATCATAGAATCAAATCATATTGGAAGATTTAAAGACCATCTAGTTCCAACCACCCCTGCCATGGACAGGGACACTCTTTGCTAAACCAAGCTGTTCAGAGTCACATCCAACCTGGCCTTGGAACACTTTCAGTGACAGGACATCCACAGTTTCTCAGAGCAACCTGTTCCAGTTCCTCACCACCCTCACAATAAAGAATTTCTTCCTAGTATCTAACCTAAACCTACTCACCCTCCTATTCCCCCTTGTGTGATCACTATATGCCCCTGTCCAGCTTTCTTGCAAGCTCCCTTTAGGTACTCGGAGGCTGCAATTAAGTCACAACCCCTTCCCCCATCTTCTCTTCTTCAGCTTTTACGCTGCGTGTTCCACCATCATCAATACAGATGAAAGAGCAGTCCCTGTGCTGGTCTGGGTGACATGCTGAAATGCACCTTCAAGTTACAGCACACTACATAACAGTACCTAATGCTTGGAAGCCCCCAGAAAGCGGATTATTGTCATTTGACACACAGTCCCAGGGAGGTGAATGAATCACCACCAGCCAAGTATAAAGGCAGAGCAATGATTAGGCTTTGGAATTGCCTGACTGGGAACTTAATGAGAAGCACACTTTGATGTCTCTATCCTTGAAAAATGACCACATTGCTTCCAGGCTGCACTGCAATGCATTTTAAAAGATGCAACTGTCATGGGACGTCTCTCAGCAGGGTATAGTTACAACCCCAAATAAAGTCACCATCTCTGTAATCCCTTTGGACAACAGTGCTGGTGAAAATGTCCCTATCTGATCCAGCAAAGTCTTGCTGACAAAGGTGGCAACATGACCTAGAGGCCAGGATGTGTCCCAGTGCTCTGTTTTAGGGTTGTTGCTGGCTGTGGGAGGAAGGAAGTATCCCCTGCAAAGGATATTCTAATACTGTGATTAGAATAAACAAATCAAGACATAAGAATTAATTTAACTGACCAAGCTATGACATTGTTATTTTCATTGGATAAATTAAAGAGCTCAGTGATTAATATAGGCCTTAAAATTATTTACTTTAGTCCTTGGAGTAACACAGACCAATGGTCATCCATTATTTAATTTGCTTCAAGTCCAATAGATGTTGCTGAATTAAAGCATGTCTACCAAATTAAAAAAACGATGTGGATTTAATTCTTTTTAGTAATGGGCAACCCTTGATAGATTATTTCAAGAGTTAATATGTACACAGATAACTAATGAGAGCATTATTTATGGTCTGAATTGGTTTAGCTTCATCTTCCAGTCACTGAATCTCATTATAACTTCAACAGCTAGATTTGTCATTTATAAATTGTGATCAAGGGGCCTTTAATCTTTGATCATTTAAATAGAACAAGCTTTTAGAATGATTAAGCAATCTATAAAAAGTTTTGTAGTTTTAATCTATAACTTTTTTGAATCTTTATTTGTTTGGAAGCAGTATTCTAGTAATTGTTTTACCAGCAACCTATAGGAAAATACTATGAAAGTATTGCATCTCTTTTCTAGTCCTGTGTTTATACAGAAAGACTACCCAGAATGATCTCAAAATTTCTTTCTACATTTCTTTTCCCTGAACACTACTGTGGAGGTATGCTCTTTGTGCCTGAAGTCATAGCCTTACTTATGACTAGGGTAGGTGAGCACCCTTTTCTGTAATCAAGGTCTTGATCTCCCACTAAGTCACTGTGTGACTACTCCTGTATCCCCCTGGCATCTCCGTCGGACTCATAGGTAGGTGTTAAGCTTCCTCACAGAAACACAGTTTTTAATTGAGATGCTGTAGCTGAGAAGTAATAGATTTTTAAAAGAACTCCTTAACTGTAATTTTGTTAGTTCTGCTCAGTCTATTTCTAAAGGACAAGACAGTGAACTTAAAACATTATTGAAGGACCTTTGGTCTTACTTATCTACATGCAAATAGGCTGTAGAATGTAAGCACTTTTAAAGAAAATAATTTTTATATATGCACATATTTTTAAAAAAAGTTATTCAACTACAGTTGTTAATACTTTTGTATTGTCAACACTTTTGGCCAAGAAAACATGGCATAGCTATTCTATTGAAAAGGAGAGTTGTTTTAAAAAACTCTCTCTTGTAACACATTAACTGAAAATGTTTGAGGGTTTTTGGCTTGTTTTTCATAAAAGCAGCTCAGAGACAGATATTACATTAATGAAGCTGAAGGAATGACAAAAATAAGTGTGATGTGATGTTGCCAGATCCATACCGAAATATCTGAGCAGGGATGCTATATGAGCAGCTGAGGAGGGCTGAAAAAACATGAGGCAGACAAGTGGTCCCAGTTCAGTATGAATCTTGATCAGAAGGCTCTAGGCGGGAATGGAGGGACATTTAGACAGAAATCACAACTAAATTGTCAGTAAGATGATTAGGTGGGTCATGAGAGTCTTCAGCTGACCAACACCAGGTTTCCATAGACTCACGTGGATGTCAGCCACTCCACAAAAAAACATTCTTCCTGGAATAAACCAGTTTTAGCTGTGGCTGAAAAGTGATTTCTCAACAGAAAGGACAGCTAATCTGCTACAGCAAACACATCCTAATGTGCCCCTTTGCAGTGTCAGCAGCTGTTTTCCCAGGAAGAAGGCGTTGGGAGTGTGCTCGTATGTGCATGGGGAGGGCATTGACAAGGACCAGTGTCATCAAGTTTGTCTAACAAATACTCCTGTCGTGTCTACTCCCGTCTTCCATTTTGCAATACCCTTAGGCTCAATTCTAAAATCCCTCTCACCTCACTTCAGTGCCCATCTCCCCTCTCTCCTACTATTGCAGAGTATGACATCCTCAATCTCTTTTCTCCTCCCCACCAAAACAACACTCCACTCTGTACCTCTTTCTCTTTCCCATTTCCAAATCTCTCTTCTGCCAAACTTCCAAACTTTTCTCTTACAAGGCCCTTTATCCAAAATCATGGAATCTATCTCTCAGCATCTTCCTGCCTCAGTATTTTAATCCTTCTGGCTGCTATTCCTTTCCTATGGTTTGGCTTGTTCATACTTAACAGGTCATGTTTGTGTAAGACTTATTTTAAAAGATGGAGAGTGAGTGGCTTAAAGATTGACTTCTCAGAGACAATGACAGCTCAGTTAGCAGCATGTTTGTTTTCCTGCTGACAGGATAACAGCTTGAGATGGTTTGAAGGGAATCCTTTTCAGTTAAATCTTGTGTGTTCTAAAATTAATGCATAAAAGATCTCTTTCTTCACACAAAGAACAAAGCTAGACAACAAGGGAGGTCTTACTTACCTCTTTCTTAGTGTTTCTCAGCAGTTAAGTTGTGTATCTTATATGTATTTTTTAGTTTCTCCAGGGACTGCCAACCCTGGAGAAACAAATGGCTTCATGCCTTAGCTGCTTTTAACTCAGACCTCTTACCAGGTGCACAGCAGAATGGCAAAAACCAATCAAAAGCTAATTCAGCAGAAATGCCTAAATTCAGGAAGATATATGGAACTGAGCCCATGCATGTCCATAATCATAAAAACATTTATGTGCCCAGTTTTATGAGCTACTCTGCAATGGTATCATTAAGCACCATCTGAGAACTGTGAAGGCTGTGCCACAGATGATGTAAATCACTGTCTAAATCACACTTTTCACAACTGCCTGACACAGAGAACAGAAAATACACCCTCTGAAATCCAAAAACGTTTTGGATTGGAGAGTATATAAAATACAAGTATTTCTGTGTATGAAAACCAGTGTCAGTATTTGAGGAGAGTATATGGAGAGGGCAGAGGTAGTGAGCAGAGCCCAGACAATGTGGCAGGGTCAGGCAAGCATCTCTGCTCAGTACATTACAAGACACTGCAGAGGAGAAACATGGGGAAGAAAGGAGAGTGTTAACAAAAGGTATTCTGGAAAAAAAAAATCTTATATGTATTTTGGGTGTAATAAACATCAATTTAAAATATGTGAACAATATTTATTGGGGACAGCCTCATTGCAGAGATTTGTGGTATTTAATGTTTCTGTTTCTAATGGAGAAGAAATTTGCCTTATTAAACCTGCGAGTTGGGAGAAAACAAGTTCAAAATTATTTTCGAACAGAAATTTCACACTATTTTCAGTGTTGTACTTTGATGCCTTGTTACTTAATCTTGCTTTCATATTATAGTTAAAAACTGAGATTATATTCATTGATATGTCTTAAAAGGAGCCTCAATTTTCAGTTTCTTTGTTGTGATTCAGTAATTGTGCAAAATAAGATAATATTATGAAATAGGTTTTTATGAAGGTTGGAGGTCTGCTTAGGCTCTGTGAAAGCACTATTTGCAGCCACTTATTTTTCTACTGTGGGTTTCCCTAATACTTCTTAGCTGTTTTCTTTATGTGTTAGTTCATTTTAATAAGTATATTTTAAATTAGGCATCAGCTATATATTAGAGGGTTACTTTGATACAAAGACATTGTTTGTCCCACCTAAATGAAAAATACTTTCAGTTCTTTTCAACACTGCAGAATTTTTGTTAAATGTATGTATGCATTTATCAATTGACATTATAGAGTTTTCCTTAAGCTGAGCCATGGGTGTACACCTAGTGTGTGGAAGAACAAGCAGATATGTGCTTGTGACTTCTCTGATTTAAATACATCCTTCAGGCAACTTATCTATAAAATAGAACAAAGTGCACTTTGAATTTTTACCATATTTAGGAAAATTCTGTTGGAGAAAAATGTCACAAATATTCAGAGGTTGGCTCTGCCTTTAGGCAACTGGTAAGCAGAGGAGAAAAGGAGAAAAGAAATCCTAGAAGTCTTCAGAAAGGATCTTCGTGGTGCATAACTCAGCCTTGTACTCTATATCCCCAGTTTCCCTCTAGTCAATGGAAAATGAACATGTTTTCTAGGGAACATTTCTTGACAGCTGAGCTCTGTGTGATCTGGGACCCAAAGGACATCAATTACTTGGTCACCATTTTCTAGGACCATACCTGTCCTGCTGACTTGGCTGTTGGGAACAGGGGCTCAGCAGTAAGAAGGTACTGCTGCAGTGAGGGTAGGTCAGCTTCACACAAGGCAGGGAGCCATGCAGCCCTGCAAAGGACAAGCATGCTTTTGGAAGCAATTGGGCTCCTTGGCAATTGCACAGTTTGCTGCACAAGATCTGAGGCAAGGCAGTACCAGTGAGGCTTTGATGACAGGGCCAGGAATCCACGTGTGCCTGCCAAAGCCTGGGAGCCAGCCAGCCAGGGTTGTTTCCTTCTGGGCTGTCGGCCCCGTGCATCCCCATGTCTCTCAGAAGCATCCCAAGAAGGGTTGCTAACACACAATGAATGTGATACTGCCAGGAAGGTTCAACACAGGTCACAGTATAGCAGGCACATCAGTTTGTATTGAAAACATGCTGGCTACTACTTCAGTGAGCTCTGTCAGCCCACCTATTACAGAAGGAGAACAATTGTATTTGCGGAGAGGAGAAACCACTACATTGACTCCCATCTACCATGGCAGATGTGATCTCTGCTTTTCCCCCACGTGTTTTCATGATCTCTGAGAGCCACACCAGACAATGATTCACTACATCTGCCATTGCACCCTGTCAACCCCTCTTCCTGAATGACCACTTTAGGTTTGAGAGTGCATTTCTGACCCCAAGTGCTGAATATTCTGCATTTCTTTTTTTTTTTTTATTTTTCCTCTGCTCTCCACAAATAATCTGGCATCATATTATGGGGGAAAAATGACTCTTACCGTGGGTGTTGTAGGGGACAGAGCAACCTCTGTGTAAAGATGAAAATATCAGAGGGATATTGAAGGCAGCAGAGGAGAAGAACAAGTTTGAGGAATAGAAAGAGAGGTCCCTCTTACCACCCTCTCTCAGGACTTTGGGATTTCAGTCCATTTCTGAAACAGTTCATTGATCGTCTGCTTTACTAAGGCAAATTGAGAGACAGAATGAAGACAAATGTCTCCTGCATCCAGTACTCCAGATAGCTCTTGACCCATGTTGACAAGCCCACAGCAACTGAGCACCCCCAGTAGCCCACCATGGCTGCTCAGACTGGCTGGGAATATATGGAAACACATCAGCTGCAGAGCTAATGGAGTTGGCACTTCATCAGCTGCCTAGAATTCTCCATGCTCTTGTCAAGGACAGCTTGAAGCAGCAGCTGGTTCTTAATCTACTTAGATCAGACCATTAGAGACAGAACAAGGAAGCAGCACAGCATTGTACCTCTGATGTAGGAGGTAAAATATTAGTTTATTCTCTCTCACTTTCTCCATCCACCCTCCTTTCTGCCTTCAGTAAAGAGTACTTCTGTGGAGAAGGGAGCAATGGAAATGGATATTCACCATGGCTCCATCCTGCTGGGCTCCAGCCTTGTGGCTGTCAGGGCCCCAGGAGACCTTGACCCTGCTTAGCTTTGTGGGAGATGCAGGTCACAGCACACACAGATGCCTCCATAGCGCTCAGCATTTGTGCCCCACTGTGGAACAGGGTCCAGCATCAGCAGTGTGTGCCTAAACCACAGGCTTCTGAACAGCCTTTTGTAATGTCAAGGGGCTTCCATTGTCCCATAGCCCCTGTCTGTGTGCACCAAGGCAATGTACAGAGACAGACCCACTGCTGAAGCTTTGGAATCCAGTCTTGACTGGGAAGGAAACAGATCCAGTTAATATTTCTTTTTCCACCTATCTTTTTACTTTCTTTAATTAATATAGTGGATTAGTCATAAAAAACTATTGCAGCAGCTCCAAATAAAGCAAATTAAATTTCAGAAATTAAGGCCCACAGAAAGGCAACAGTCTAATTCATCTCACATTCACAGTCTGAACTCTTGCATAGATATATATTGTGCAACTACTCCAAGGGCTTCTCTAACAAAGCAAAGTGGTGGCTAGCATCCAGCTCCTGTAAGCAGTGTTCCTGGGGGATTACACGGGCTGTGCTCCCAGGGGAAGGTATGACTAGGCTGGGTCCCCGAGTGCAATTTTAGTTACACAGTTCTTTCTCCACCCTGTGGCTGTATTTGGCTTTACATATTCTTCCTGAGCAGCCAGGGGCCTGTGGCAGGGTATTCACCTGCCTTTTCCAGGGCTGTAGGACCAATTGTATTGTTTGGTTGTAGCTGCCCCTGCATCTGAGGTAGCAGGTGTTCACAGGTATAGGTCAGGGAATGCGTTTGGGGGTCTCATCCTCAGTTTTAGTGTCCATGTCTGGTTGAGGTAAGTACGAGAGGTACAGTTTTGCCTGGTTGGGAGACACAACACCAGTCAGTGGCATAGGGTCTGTTGAGCTCTGGATGGTCTGGGACAAGCAACCTGGCCTGTAAAAAGGATCTTAAGATTTCTTGCTTTAGTTCCTAGTCTTCAAATTTACAACTTTATATGGTCTAAGAGCAGCCTGTAAGAACTACTACAACAAATCCCCAAAATTATAGTCACCCTACTATTCTTATCCACTGACAGATTAAATGTCTGATTTATAATTATTACAAATAAGGTCAAGCACAGGGTAGGACTGACCTCTGTAATAAAAGCTCCATGATAAAAAATTTCAGTAGCTGCATAGTAACAGTCTAGTGTTGACCCTGTAAAAGTCAGTAATTAAGATTGAAACTCTCCTGAGGACTGAATTAGCGAGGAAACTCACCTGAGTTTCAGTGCTCAGAAATTTACTTCAGTGCTCAGAAAGGGTTTGGGTGCTGGTTCCAACAATAATTTTACTAAAAAGACGTGTCTTTCTGTGTCTCACTTGATAAGAATTAAAACATCAGAATGGCATTACAATACATCATAGCAAGAGAAGTTGAAGGGTAAATAAATGAATGAGGTTTTGTCTTCTAGACGGGAACTTGGCTTTATACACAGCATTCTGTGTAAAAAGACCCGACACATTTTGAACAACCTTTCACGGGGTTTGTCACTCTTTGGCAAATTCTCCTTGCCCTAAATTCTCTTTGCAGAAACAGCGTATGGCCGTGACTCCACAGCCGCAGGGCCGCAGCCGAGAGTGCCTGCGAAGAGCTTGTGGTGCACCCACCAGCCCTGGCACCGCGGAGCCCAGGTCACTTTCTGAAGAACTCAACTTCGCTCCCAGCTTTCCCCGTTTTCCATTTTATTTATTACTGATTTGAAACCACGCAAACAAACATAAACCCCCACACATTTTCTGCGACAAAAAAAGCCCCAAGCCCCGCAACTTTCCCGTGCCGCTCTCGGGTGGGGCGCGGCGCTGGTTCCGAGCCGCCCCTGCCCGCCCGTCGCTGCGGCTCTGCTGCCACCTGGCGCGGGCACCGCGGACAGAACCGGGACCCGGACCGGGACCGGGAGTGTCTGGCTGTGCGCCGCGGGGACGGGCTCACACTGCTGGAACCGGGCAGGATCCGTCTCGTCCGGTCTCCTCCCTGTGTCAGCGCCTTTCCCAGCCCGGCGGAAGGTGACGGCGGTGTTACCAGCCGGCCAGGAGCCGCTGGGTTTGAAGCTCAGCGGTCCCGAAGCCTCCGCCGGCTTTTCGCAGCGATGCTGGTGCGTGTGCCGGGCTGCCCCTGCGGCTTTGAGCGTTAATCCTGGTTACAATGGCAGGGGACGGAGCACGCACCCCCGGAGCAGGAACAAACAGCAGGCTGTTGGCTACCGCTTCCAAAATGACAACAACCCCAGATGGGGAAGCAGGGACGTTATTCCCTACTGATACGCAGGCTCCTAACGAGGCTCACCATCACCTCTCACAGCCCTGCTGGCTCACAGTTGGATGTCCAAGTCAAAGCTCCAGACCGAGGTATTCCCAGCTGCCGCACGTCCCGCCCGTGTCACCCATCTCCTCCCAGCTGTGGGACCCCTGAGCCCTGCTGGGGACAGGTCGCTGCCTCCCGTGTCCTGCGCTCTGCCAGCGCCCTAAACAGCGGTGGCTGCTCTCTTCCACCGGGTCAGCAAGAACCCGATGCTGGGAAGGATGCATGGATGTTAATTCCAGGGAAACAGACAGCAGTGCTGCTGTCGTGAAATCAAAACTTATTTGGAAAGCACGGTGTCAGGCACACGGATATTTAGAAAGATCTTCTCAAAAAGGGGCACAGTTCTTCACCTGCAGAGCTACTCCTGAGAGCAAATGGTAGCAGTGGCACTGCTTCTTTGCATCACTGCCACATTTTTCAAGTACATTACTATTAACAAATCTTTTTTTCCCATTTAAACTTAACCCAGTGCTAGAAATCATTCAAGAATGGAAGATGCAGTGGGAACTTCCCTTGCAGAGAAATAGAGAAGATACAACAGCAAGAAGGCTGGTATGGTACAGGCATGACACAAATCTGTGGAACTGAAATTATTGTTTTAATTAAATAAATAAATAAGCTTTTTAAGCAAACAGTTACTTAAACATCTTTAGTGTTTATTTGTTCATAGAACTGAAATGAGATCTGAAGCTCCCAAGGAGTCCCTAAAATCTTGCCATTTACCCCACATTCTTGAGGCTACAGCATGCCCAGTGACTGCCTGTCATTTCTGTGGGTTTAGCAGTGACAAATATAATGGCCCCGGCTTTCATTTATATTATAATACCATATTAGTTTGATGGGGTCATCAAGTGAATTTTGCTTCTTTTCAAGATTTAGGAGCATAAAAAATAGCAAGGCAGACAGATGGGAACATGGCAATTGTCTCCCTGATTTCTGAAAAGAAACATAAAATTGAGGAGAAGAAAAAGGTGGATTTGCTGAATTCTGATCATTATGCTTGAAGCAAGTACAATGCTGTATTTACTCAGAGCGTTTAAGGAGAGATGGTATCACTAGAGCATGTAATCCAGCCTCCTGCACATCACAAGCCATTAACATTCACTCAGTCATTCCTTTATCAGGCTTCATCACTTGAGTTTGACTAATGNTATTTTTGTGCTCACCTATTAGACATTTTTTGAAGTTCAATGTAACTTTCATGGTTCTAAATTTGGAGGTGTCTTTGAAAGACAATATGTCGACTAGAAGTTCTATGTCAAAAAAATCAAATAAGGGGGTTTTAAGCATAATTAGAGCTGAACTTACTTTCTTAGCTGTTTCACATGTAAATGTAACAACAGCTTGTTTGAAGTTGCTTTTTCCATTCATATATTTTTTTGCATTCCATCAGAATGTTCTGATTTGTAGGTGTTGAGATGACTTGCACAACTGGACTATTTTAACTAGAAATTATTAAGGGATTGGACAATTCACTGGAATGTCTTTTAAAAAAATATTTGGTTGCTCAATTTTTTTTTCCTTCTTTCTGGTGCAGGCAACATTTATCCAGAGAAAGCAGTAGTAATATTAATAGCAGCAGAGCAACATTAATCCAACATGGTGCAAGAGAAGTCTGCTAGAAGGAAAGTGCTGTCAAATGTTATGGAAGATAACATCTAAAGATGGAGAGGAATAGCCTTTGTCCTCTCTATCCTCAACTAGGTTGTGACTAATACCCTGGCTACTCCATTCTGGCTCTGACTAGCTATGCCCCACCAGCTAGTATCAGAGTCTGGTAAATGATCCTTTAGTAGTGCTTTGAAAATCCATTTGTAGTTAATAAAAGTAAATTTTGAACTGACCCATGTCTTTTCTCTAGGTGGGTAAGCACAGGAGGTACTTAATCTTTCAAGAAAAGGAACAGCAGATTTTTCCATCCCCAAATATATGAAATGATGTTACTTCTCTCATTAGAGAAGAGTTGCTGAGCATAGACTGAGCCCAGCCAGGTGTAAAGTTACCTTCAGTGAGTTTTCTGCTTGGCCATTGCCTGTGCTAGTGGACCAGAGCAGGGAAGAGGGGAAATCACAGTCTTGGAGAAGGTATTTTCTCATGTCAGTTTTATGTTGTGATAGTTCATGCTGATATTTATGATGAATTTTCATTTTCAAATTGTACTTTTCTCTTTCCATCTGAAACGAATAGGGTTCCTCCTCGCCTCCAGTAGACAGAAATATGTTCCAAATGCTTATGCCACAAACCCTCATGCAGTCCTTGCATATAAATGACAATTTGTTCACTAGAGCAAAGCAAGTGATTTCTGTCCCATGACCTCTCATTAACTCAGCTTTTTCTACCAATGGTATCAGACAGTACTGGGGTGTAGATTGCTGCAGCTACTAAAAAATCCCTTAATTGCTGAATTTCAGGATAATTTAAAGATAAAGCCATATGGGCTGGTTGGAACTGTCACTTCGACACTCCTTTTAAAATCACTATTTGAACAAATGCTCAGTAAGGCAAGAACTGTCTTTCACAGCATTTTTAATTTAGAAGAAACAGAGTAATTTGTTACTTTCACACAACACTATAATAATTTTATTACTTTTGTAATTAAAAAAATTGTGTATCTTAAAATAGCAGTATCAACCTTATAGACCAAGTCTTATATTGTTACTTTGAAATAGAAGAAACTAGGTGGCATCTAACTTAGCTTACACTTAAGATATGCCTTAAATTATTTTACTCAGAGGTATAAAAGGAGGTATTCTGTTTGCTTGATTCAATGGTCTAAATATAGGCAGTCAGAGGACAAACCCAGACAATTCCAATTGGAGATTTAAAGTTCAAGTGCTATTCATGAATCCACAGGGATAAGACCAGGCCACTAAAATGAGGGACAAGGTTACTCAAGCATGAGTACAGAGTCAACAGCAGGTACTTTTATAAGGTCTGGTGTACCTGTCTTGACTTATGTCCAATGAATGTACTCTGATCCTCCCTGGAATACTATGGCTGATTATGCATTATTGAAGTGAAATTGTATCTGCAATATTTTGTAGTGAGTTTGATTTGTTTATTTATTTTTAAAGCATTAACAAAATCTGAATATTACCTACAACTCCATTTTTTTTTTTT
>VXAX01006302.1:523302-539664 GCA_013399835.1 Leptocoma aspasia
GTTTGACTAATGCTTATTTTCAGAAATCCAGTTATTGTGCTTTTGAAGGCCAAAGAAATGAATTTGCTGCTTTTATTAGCTGCTTGTTCCAGTGACTAATCTCAGTCTTGAAGTGCAGGCCTTCTCGGGAGTTTGAAGCAGTCTAACTTCCCCTTATGTGCTGCCTGTTGTACCTTTCCTTGCTAGACCAAAAAGCCTATTAATTCTCAGTACTTCCTCCCCAAAAAGTACTGATATATTGAAATGAGATGACATTTTAAATTTTTGAGGTTGGAGTAGGGTGGGCTGGGTGGGGNATCCTCAACTAGGTTGTGACTAATACCCTGGCTACTCCATTCTGGCTCTGACTAGCTATGCCCCACCAGCTAGTATCAGAGTCTGGTAAATGATCCTTTAGTAGTGCTTTGAAAATCCATTTGTAGTTAATAAAAGTAAATTTTGAACTGACCCATGTCTTTTCTCTAGGTGGGTAAGCACAGGAGGTACTTAATCTTTCAAGAAAAGGAACAGCAGATTTTTCCATCCCCAAATATATGAAATGATGTTACTTCTCTCATTAGAGAAGAGTTGCTGAGCATAGACTGAGCCCAGCCAGGTGTAAAGTTACCTTCAGTGAGTTTTCTGCTTGGCCATTGCCTGTGCTAGTGGACCAGAGCAGGGAAGAGGGGAAATCACAGTCTTGGAGAAGGTATTTTCTCATGTCAGTTTTATGTTGTGATAGTTCATGCTGATATTTATGATGAATTTTCATTTTCAAATTGTACTTTTCTCTTTCCATCTGAAACGAATAGGGTTCCTCCTCACCTCCAGTAGACAGAAATATGTTCCAAATGCTTATGCCACAAACCCTCATGCAGTCCTTGCATATAAATGACAATTTGTTCACTAGAGCAAAGCAAGTGATTTCTGTCCCATGACCTCTCATTAACTCAGCTTTTTCTACCAATGGTATCAGACAGTACTGGGGTGTAGATTGCTGCAGCTACTAAAAAATCCCTTAATTGCTGAATTTCAGGATAATTTAAAGATAAAGCCATATGGGCTGGTTGGAACTGTCACTTCGACACTCCTTTTAAAATCACTATTTGAACAAATGCTCAGTAAGGCAAGAACTGTCTTTCACAGCATTTTTAATTTAGAAGAAACAGAGTAATTTGTTACTTTCACACAACACTATAATAATTTTATTACTTTTGTAATTAAAAAAATTGTGTATCTTAAAATAGCAGTATCAACCTTATAGACCAAGTCTTATATTGTTACTTTGAAATAGAAGAAACTAGGTGGCATCTAACTTAGCTTACACTTAAGATATGCCTTAAATTATTTTACTCAGAGGTATAAAAGGAGGTATTCTGTTTGCTTGATTCAATGGTCTAAATATAGGCAGTCAGAGGACAAACCCAGACAATTCCAATTGGAGATTTAAAGTTCAAGTGCTATTCATGAATCCACAGGGATAAGACCAGGCCACTAAAATGAGGGACAAGGTTACTCAAGCATGAGTACAGAGTCAACAGCAGGTACTTTTATAAGGTCTGGTGTACCTGTCTTGACTTATGTCCAGTGAATGTACTCTGATCCTCCCTGGAATACTATGGCTGATTATGCATTATTGAAGTGAAATTGTATCTGCAATATTTTGTAGTGAGTTTGATTTGTTTATTTATTTTTAAAGCATTAACAAAATCTGAATATTACCTACAACTCCATTTTTTTTTTTTGTAATTTGAATGAAAAAATAACAAATAAAATTAACAACATGTATTCTGTGATTCAGCATTCTTGATGTTTCTATTTATTCATTTATGCCTCATTGCCTGTCTTGTGTCTTGTAATGTGTCTCCTGGCCATTAATTAGAATTATTGAAATTCTTTTATGTTCAGATGGGAACCTTGTTTAATTTAATTATGTAGTTTTCTCCTTGCTGTGTTATAAATCCTTGTGTTTACTTGTAGATTCTCACACTTGCATATTACATGGCAGCACTGTCAGTGGGAAAGTGGATAGAGGGTGCTGAGAAGCCCTCCATGAGCTGGCTGGGAGCTTGCTCATCCTGCTTCCCAACAGCTCTTTTGGCCTAATATAAGCTGTATTCAATCTATTCTTTACAGGATGAGGGACAGCGTGGGGTTCTTTTGCACTCTTGCTCTCTGCAAGAGGCTTTTAAAATCTCCCAACCCTTCAACCTCAAACTAAAGTCCGGTTTGGTATGTGAAAGGACTAGACCCTTCCATCATTTTTAGTGACCTCCATGTGAACTGGTCTCCTAAGAGGGCTGAGACATAGCTGAGTAATGATTTATTGTCTTTTTCAGAGGCACTGACTGGGGGTAGCTGAACATTTACATTTACTGTTGAGTAGCCCCGAATTCAGTCTGGGCCAGGGATGGGATGGGGTAGGATAAATTCCTACTCCATCCCAGCAGTCTTGGCCTCCATCAGCACCTTTTTCATATGTATTTCTTCCTGTTTCCTGAAGCATACCTTTCCTAGTCCCTGGCTCTTTTTCTGTTCCTCTTCTCCAAGCTTGCTGCCCTCCTTCTCAGTATGAGCTAGATTTCTTCCTCAATAACTTCCTGCTTCCTGAGCACTAGACAGGAAAAAACAAACATCCCTGGAGATACTTCCTAGCTTTCAGTTAGCAAAATCTTCTCAGTCCAGTCTCTTCAAAGCTGGAAGAAGAGTATAGAGGGAAAAACCTGGTCTATCCTATCCCTTACTGGGCTCTGCATGATTGCTGTGACCTGAAGCTCCCAAAATCCCTCCAGCTTGAGCTCCCATGCACAAATGGCTTCTGTTTGTTTTTTTTTTTTTTTCCACATGACTCATGCAGAGCTGAGCTTTACTCTAGACATACCATAGAGTTCCTCAGTACTATGATGCTGGTGAAATGAGTATCACATTTTTTTAAATACAAACAAAATTAATTTTCTCCCTAGACCACTTATAGAAATGCATTCCTACACCTACAAATGTTCTGCCAGATAAATCCATCATCAAGGAGATGCTTGACCAATGGCATGGAAAATTTGAGACTGAAGTTCATTAATGACAAGTACTGGTGTAAAGGAATTTATCGTCTATGCACATGTGTGCATGTGTTGGGAACACAGAGGCAAGCTGGTTGTGTATAGTTGTAGCAGATAAAGCCAAAGAGAAGAAATGAAATTAAAATTAAATTTTTTTGAATAGCACAAGCATGATGCAAGGACATATTTGTAGAACTATTTGATAACATGAAACCCCCCAAACTCTCTGAAAAAGAGTGGATCATTGCCATTTAAGAAAGTTCTTGAATTTGGTGCTTACGTTGTCTACTGATATATTGGTTTAATACCTTTTTTTTTAAGCTCTGTCTGCAGAAAAACACAGGTTCTATTATTTCAGCAGCATACATTGATGGCCCAGATGTACCAGCACAGTCCCAAATGTAGTTTCCTTTCCATCTCATTTTACAGGAGCTATAGTTCCCATTGCACCTGCCCAGCAGGTGCAGTTGTTTCCAATCATGTGGTGTAATGTATCTTGTCAGGCAATGGATGCTCAGCCTCAAAGGTTATGAAGACCTGAATATTTTCCCCTGCATCAGTGCAACATGCTGACAACATCTGGAACAAAACCCCTGTGGCAGAGGGACAAAGCTGGGGCCAAAGTATTCTTGGCTGAGAAGAGGCAGGCATTGAAAATAGATCCAATGCCTCCACTGTCTGATCACCCTTTGCCTTTGAGAGAGCATTTCTACTCTAACCTACACAGAAACACGTCAGAAACCATTATTCCCAAATATATCTGTTTGCTGTGATGGAGAGCTGTGATTCCAGAAAGAGAAATGTGTTATTGCGAATGAAATCTGTTCAGGAGTTTGCTATCACTTTCGGGGAAAATGTGCTCAGATACAGCAATGGGTGGCAGTATAAACTTCTGAAACAGGGAGAGCTGTGCTCAGAAGTGCTGGCTGAGCCTGCTGGCCACGGCAGCTGCACTGTGCCTGTGCCAGCAGCCCCCAGCCCAGCTGCGCGGCGGGACACAACGAGAGGGTGCGGCGATGCTGCTGCACGCTGCCTGCCTTTGGAAAGGCATCCGGGAGGGCAGGCTGGGAAGGAGATGTGATGCATGCCTCTCATTCCTCACACTTTCCAGACTAGCAAAATGGGACTGCAAAAAGCTTCTTCCGTCCTGTTTGACACAGCCAAAAGGAACTGAATAATTTAGTGCCTCCTCAGACTGTCCCTCCAGACAGTATTCAACAGAATTCTCTAATCTATTTGTTTCTGTTTCCTTCTTGACAAAGAAGGGCGGGAGAACTACATTTACACCAATTTTTTATTCAGTTTATACTGGTTTATTTAGTTAAATAAGTGAGGTTCCTTCCAGAATAAGGCAAAATGAAGCAAGGAGGGTCAAAGGGGTTTTGCCTTTAACCGGCACCGTACAAGGAGGGAACTCCCAGGACCCCTGGAAAGTGTCTGTTTGTTTAGAGCAAAAGCAAATAACATTATAACTTTGGAGATATCCAGAAAGGGGGGCACGTCAGCAGAGAGAGCACAGTGATGTGATAGGGGTTGAAAGGGCCATCAGCTCCTCATATGATTTCTGAAATCCAGATCTCCCTTGGGTTCCATTGTAAGCTAGTACAATGAGAATTATAGCAAGTTAGATACTATTTTGGTCATAATCATCTTTCATTTTTAGCTACTGGAAATAAACTTGTGACTGAAAACCATCTATTGTTCATTCCTATCCATCTCTGACGTCTCTCACCCACTTCCCCAGGAAGAATTTGCCTCATATATTTTACCTTGAAAACTACCCCTTTCATGAATTGACTGAGAGTTATCACTCATCTTGTTCTGAACTCACCTAACCTTTTTCTTCACAGGTTAAAAATACAATATTGGCTTCACCAGAAGCCATTAATCTTTGTCCAAAAAAGTCAGTGGTCCCAGTATAGCATCTGATACTAGATAACACAACAGATCATCACAGAAGATATTTACAGATATTTCATTTGTGACAATAAAGATAAATACTTAGCACCTCATAGACCAGCTATTCTGTTTTCCAGAACAGAAAAGTTGATCCCAGAAGGAAGCCAAGGAAGGGTCACAACCTTGTGTCACATTTACCCTGTCTCACAAGGTAAATGCCATCAAAGTGAGACACATCACAGATGGTAAATGTGCCCCAGAGGCTTCCTACACATGGCCATGAAATGCTGCAGTCTGCTCCTCAGGTTCTCCTGTGCACAAACCCCCTCCTCTCCTTGTTTCATCTCATTCTCCTGCGACACAGTAAATTCCAGGGAAAACTTTGTAGCCCCTGACTCACAACAGCATTTTTATTACACTTACCTTACTTTGATATTTGGAGACAAGCAAGCTGGGAAATGGCACATGGGGGAACCTCCCCTCCCCATGTGCTATCACAGCTGGTTTACTTGTGGTCTTGAGTGACCCTTCTAACTGAATGGATAGAAATTCACATTTATCTCCAGGTATTACGCTTTGTTCCTTCTTCAGTTACTAATTAAAGATGTAAAATCTGATGGAGGGTTACAGCTTCTTACTTGTTATTTCAAATGAGGATGCTCTTGTAAAATTTGTTTACTCCGTGTCTCATTAAATAAGATGACAATAATATGTATTTTGGAAAGATTCGGGAAAATGAAGTGAATCTGAGCGGAGGATTAAAAGATGTTGAATTTGTTATACACCAATTTGTCTCAAAACAGTAAAACCACCTCCTAACTGAGGCTGAAAAGTGTCTCAATGAATTAGATCATCCCCTGCAGAATCTGTTTGCTTTCTGGCACAGTATGCATGTATGTATTTGATTTGAGATCTGGCTGTAGAAACTGATATGTAGTGTGAATTAGCCCAAAAATGCTCTTTCACTGTGAAGCAGAATTATGGTAAAGTCCTATTCCAAATCAGCTAAAGCAATAAGGTATTTCTAATAAGCAAAGAATAAAGAATATAATGTTGACATTGGTTTTGCTCTATAGGTTTTTCCTTTCCTCAGTCTTTCTTTTTAGCTTCTTCCTTCTGTGATTTAGACAAGCAAATGGTTTTATCGTGAGACACAGACATGCACAAACCAAACAGAACATGATTTCTGGCCATTAAAAAAAAATAAACATATGTAAAATTTACAGTTATTCCTTTTTTATTTCTGTATGGATAAATATATACATAAATATTATATATATACACATATGTATATATATACATATAAAGTTACATAAACTCATACAAATATATAAATATAAACAATCATAAAATTCTAAATACCAGATTTTTTAAAGATGCTGTCAGTGCTTCATAAATTTATAAATATTTTACAAAATTCACTTTGACATATTCAAACCCCAAAGCATAACATTCATCTGCTTCCCTTACTGTTCAGTCATGATTTATTTCCTATCTGGCAAAACTGATTTATCACCTCTCTTATGATTGGGATTATGTCACTTTTTAATACACTGAATCCGTGATTTTTACCAAAGCTAATTTCCTTTTAAGATTTGTCTGAAGCAGTCTATTATAATGTACTCCTCCAGGATCTGCATTTAAATTGATTTGTCATTATTTTCCATTCCATTGACCTAAGCCCTGTCCTTCTCAAATATTTTAGTGCCAAGCTCTGCAGTGAGTGTAATGCTGCTCATTTGCAAGGAGGAAGCCAAGTATGGCAAAGACAGGTGCAGAGCCTTTCTGGCAAGCAAACTCCTCCGTCTTTCAGATAGCTCTCACCTATGCAGCTGAGTTGGTGGGGGTCACTAAGGGTACACGAGCCACGCAACAACCACAAAGATTTTTGAAGAGATTCTGGCTAAGCAGGCTAATAATGTCTACTCCTGGTCAGGATCTGGGCTTTTGTTCAGGGGTGAAGGCTGAGATGATGTTACTCCTCATGTGGAGCAGAAATTTTCTTTCGATTTTTTTCTTAATTGCAATGCCTCCAGCAGCCTAGTGCCTGCTACTAATAAAAAGGGATATGAACCTCATACTGAGAAAAGAACATTGCTGACTCAGCTGCTATCACCAATTTTCTGCAATTCCCTTATTTAGTATTGAGTTGTTTTATTCAAGAACAGCCCATCTTTGTTCCTTTGTAAGCAGATAATCCCATAACACACAGGAGAAGAAGCAGAGACCCTGAGCACTCACCTCCCCAAGTGCTGAGGCCAGCAGAGGCACTAGGCTCTTGTATCCATCTTCCTGGTCAGCTTTTCCTTCTGGAAAGAGCTGGGGAGCAGCACTGGCAGCTTTGGCAAGCAAATTCCTCTTTCACACTTGCAAATGGTCAGCTGCTTATAAATAGGATCACCTGTCAAGGGACATGAGGATACCAGTGGTCTAGGCACATCCCTTTCAGTGCATGTGTGCAGCCAGGATGCTGGAGGGTGGTTCCTGTGGCTCTTCAGGGGTTCTGACATGTGGATCACAGCTGCAAAGTCACATAGGATGTTTGCTACCTTGCCCTTGAGTTAAATAGTTAAAAAGGGATTCACTACCCTTATCCAAATAAACAAAAGCAAGACTTTTCTGCTAATGATGCTAGTTACCTCCTTGCAGGGAACGGGGAAGCAATTTCATTAACAGCTCATAATAACTCATTTGATTGAAACAAATCAGTTTGGGGTTTTTTATTCATCTTCTGAACTCTGTTCACTTATGTAATGCTTTCTAAATATTTTGTAATACCTGTTACTTTCTTTCAGATTTTCTCCACTGCTTCTCAATTTCTCCAACACAGGATTCAATAATCTAACCAAAACTCAACAGTATTGAACAAAGTGGAATAAGAACCTCTGTAGCACACAGGAAATGTCCCTACATCCCCAGCATCTGACTTGCCATTTTCTCAGGGGCATCACTGGGTACTCAAGCAGTCAGTGTCACTTTCAGGCATTGTGAAACGTTTCTGCCTATCTCACTTGTTAACATTTTGTGTTTGAGTGTTTGCTTGTGATCCAGAGGGTAATTTCTGCCATCTCAGACAGAATGTGGGTGGAAGTGGATAAGTTGAAGATAGCAAGATTCAGAGTCTGTATCCCACCATTACCCAAATATGACAGTCTGGTTCCTAAACACAGGCAGACAAGCACACAAAAAGCATCCTACCCTGTATCCCAGACCTGCTGGGGTTCATACCTAGGACAAACACCATCTCCACCCAAGTCTGTTAGAAGTCCTTAGACACAGAGCAAAATGCAGTGCCCATGGAGATTCCCACTGAGCAGCCTGGATGGTGGAGGATGAGCCATGTCCTGATACATGAGTTTGATTTTTATCGATCTGAAGACTTCTTCTTTCTATGGGTAATTTGTTTTAGCTTGGCTTGCAATGTCAAGTCCAATAATGTGTGCACGCCGCAATTTAAGATTGTGTATGCATGGATGATTACACAGCACAATAATTTGTTAAGCCACACTAATTTAATGATATGCTAATACATTCACTATTAGATTTCCTCTTTTCTTAAGAGCATGTGATTAACGTGTGTTGATTTAGCATCAGGATGACTCTCCTTTAGCTTACGATCACATTTTCTTTGCTCTGCTTTTTCTCAAAAGAATATTCTGTCACATCCTAGTACAACATTTAGTATAGCATTCAATACAGCATTTTTTGGTTTTTCTTCACTGAATTACATCACATTGAATTTAGAAAGCATGCCTGTCTTCTTGGGATCACTGTGAATTTTCATCATATCCTCTGCAGAACGTGTAACTATTCCCAGGTCAATGAATATAATACTCCCATGTCAATGATGATATTTTTAGTAAATCAGCAAAGTTGTCAGTGAAATTGCTGAATAGTACTGAAAGCAGGTTTTTCTCCTTCTTACACTTCAAAATGCCTTCAGATTTCACAAAAGGTCAAACATATATGGATATTTAAAATAATATTTTTAGATGCCATCAATTTTAATTTTAGAAAAATTTCATTTAGAGAATATTTTCCTAGTTTTATATGAAAATGGTACACTGAAACTGAATCAAAAGCCTATATGAAATGAAGATCTATCATAGCCTACTCTTTTTACCTAATTCCTTGGGCCATTCATCTTGCTAAAGAGGAAAATTAAATTGGCTGACATGATAGGATGTTGGCAAACCAGCATTGCCTAGTTTTTATCACTTTGTTATCCTCTAGCTACTTATAAATTGCTTGTTTAAAAAGTCACAGTAAAATTCATGAAGGGATTGTGTTAGGGGTGCAATAAGTTATGTAAGGTACTTGCCTACATTTCAAAATTTTCACACTTCAGCTGTGCTGCTACAGTTAAAACAATAGGAGCCTTCCACAAACCCACTGTCAGTGTCAGGGCAGTTCAACTGGAATAAATATGTTAATTCCAGAGCATGTACTCTGCACCTGATTATTTGGTTCAGCAATTGAAATAAAATATGTCACATCTATGCCCCAGCTTTACTTGACCTCACTAGTTCATCAGCAATGCCTGTCCTCATTCATACGGGTATGCCGACAATACTGAGGCTGACATTCAGCCATCTGTGAAGCTGTTGTACAAGAAACAGCTTGCTTGTTAGTCCTGAGATCCTTTCCGGATTGCAGGAAGGATCAGCCTATTTTAGGGTATTCATGAAGGCTAGGAGAAGCTAAGAGGTTACTGGAATTTCAGCTAGAAGTGATCAAGGCCTTAGGTCTGATATAATGGTACAGAACTGCTGTAAGTGATGCTCCATGTCATAACGTACAGTGCTAGGATATAGACAAAAAAAACCCACTAAGCTGCTCTAATGACCTCTCCCTAAATTTCATTCTCATTAAAACTGCTGACATATAGCTGGAAAATTTTGAGCCTTCCACAAGAGATATTAAAAATGAAAATTGCTACATAGAAGCAATGAGCCATCAGATTATCAAATGTTGAATTATACTGGTCTTACTGTCAAGACCTTTCACAGCCTCTTTGTACACCACCTGTCCATGGTGTATCTAGCACCAGCCATTAAATCAGGAGATGTCATCTTCCACCTCCAGGTGGCTCAGGATGCCAAAATTCATCATCTCTGTGTTAAATTTTCAAACACATGTCTTTCTTGAACTCAGTCCCTTCTTGGGAAGACATCCCTGAGGGCATCTTCCACTTCATTATCCCCTCTTTTTCTGATGGCTGCAAAACAAATGACAGCTGATGGGATGCTGGGATGCTGCTCTTCATTTTAATTAATAGCATCTCACTTTTCCCCATCAGTTTCCCTCCAGTGTCTGCCTATATGTTGTTTCTTATCTGTTGGTTGGGCTGTAAACACTTTGCGGTAAGGGAAAATTTTCAGTTTGTAAATGTACGATGTTCAAATGTACAAGTGGTCTGTAGCTAGAGCTCCTGAGCATTACAATAGTATATATAATACATGAGCAATAAAAATCTAATGATTCAAGCAACTAGGCACTTTTGTATGCCAAATAAATTTATATTTTTCATGTTATTTCTGCAACCGCCTTTGTTTAGACAAATCTTTGTTTCATGCCTACCATGGCTTTTGTCTAATCAAGAAATGTGGCAAAATATCCATCAAATTTTCTGCTGAGTTGCTAAAGCCATTTCCAGAAGGAGACTTGTCTGCCCTGAAAGGAGCTGAAAACCCTGAAGTAGGCTAGAAGCTGTTTTTGGTTATTCTGTTGCAAACAGTAAAAACTCACAGAGAAGCTTCAGGATTCACTTTGTCAAAACAAATCCATTCAGTTATTTCTGCCCACTAATGACTGCTTACATGTAATTCAGTTTTGGGATTTTTACAAGCAAAAGAGACTAGTATTCTTTCTGTTATGATACACAATGTTCTCACTCAAAATCGGTGGATGACATTCTATACCTATAGCATTAATGACTATAAATCAAAACATATAGATGGAATGGCATAGCTTATTCCATTATTTGTTACTTCCCATACATTTTATATGCATCTTCCTTTGATTTCAGCTAAAAATCCTATCAAAATTATTTTTATAATTTATTTTCTAACACTCCAAAGGTTACAAGTCTAAAGTGATAGTTTAGTGTTGTCTACAAATTGCCTGACTGGAAATGTCAGATTTTAACTAATGCAAAATTTAAAATGTAATAAAGAGTGTACTCTATTTTTTCTCAAAAAATTTAATTGCAGAATTATTTACAGGAGATGAACATAAACAATACATAAACCAATTGAAAGAGGCAGCTTCATAAAAGAGCCATGGGGCAAAATAGTGAAGCACATTTTCTTACAATCAGCTGGAGGTGAGTAGAGAACCATGAAAAAAAGAATAACTCAATAATAAAACAATTTTCAAATATGTCTTCAAAGTAACAAATAACATTCTGGTAAAGAAGATATTACTGAGAAGCAATAAATTATTATAGCAATGAAACAACATACTGTACATTCAATTTAGGTATCCTGCATGCTACTAAATAGAATTTATCAAAAGAACCATAAAAGCATGAGAAAGAATTACATAAAATAGTTTAATTCTAGTGAAGTGTAGCTTTATACAGATGGTGAATATTTGGCACTCAGTTCATCCTCATTGTTGATATGATTTCTTATGTATATATATATTTATATATATTTATATATACTTTTAATGATAACTAAACAGCTAGTTTCCTGGTTCTAACATTCCTTGAAGTTCTATAGGAGGCATTTAATTTAGTCCTTAGGCCACACTTGATTATTTTGGCATTTCCATGGTAAATGAAATTATGAGTTTTGTCTCTGTACAGAAAATCCTGCACAGTCATAGTGCCTTTTCTTCAGGAAAGAACAGTTTTAGAGCATATAAGCCAGGCTACTTGAAAGGGAATTTTATTTCAGTCAGGAAATTAATGTATAAATTGAACTAAATAATACATACATGCTGAGCCCTTTTAAAATGAGATGGCCATTCTATTAAACCCCAAAGGGTAAATCAAAGCATGGATATAAGCATGTGGATTCCACGGCAATTATAAAAAAAGCTGTCATGTCTTTGTGAGGACTCTCTTCAGAGACTCAAATCTACTACTGAGCCCTCTGCATGACTCTGACCTACCTGAAAGGAAAAATGAGCTCCTACGAAGTAATGGCACACTTGTTACCTGGAACGTGGAGTCCTTCCTACCTCAGACTTGCTGAGTCAGATATTGATCTGAATTATATTGATTCAGATCTGATATTTCTTTCTGGTTTCAGATTCTGAGCATTGATTCTAATACAATTGGGATCAGAACTTAGCCCAGTGCTCTGCAATAACCTATCTCACAAATAACAAACTTGTATGACAGTGAAGCTTTAGGAATGGGAAATAGTGTGTTGAATAAAGAGTGGCAAGGTAAGAAGAAAATTCCTCACTAATGGGCTGTGTTTATGACTATATATTCAAATAAGCCTCCTCCTCATTTATGCTTAGGTGAAAATATCCATGGTTTCGTACCTAGAGAAGTAAAAAATCCTGTCCAACAAAACCAATTTAGAAAAATAACAATTTGGCCTTAATAAAATATAGAATTAAATTGCCAGCTGATGAAAACTGTTCTGTGTTTTCTCAGTTAAAGAGTAAGCTGTGTAGACAGACTAATTTACCTTAACTACAATCTGACTTCAAACCCAGTTCTCTTCTGGCAATGAAGGGTAATAGGACAAAAGCTGGGTGTGGAAAGGTGGATCGGTGAAGGTGCAGTCTTCTTCTGCCATCATCTTTTATGAAATGCAATATACACTTAATGAGAAAAGATCTGGAATACCATTTTTAGATACAGAATAATAGAATTGTTTATGTTGGAAAAGACATTCAGTAATGAATGCCATGGCCCCTTTCAGCGATTGGAATTTTATTTCATTAAGAGGAGCTGAATCAGCCCACATATGCTGGCCAAATTTTCTTTTGGGCAACATTCCATTTCAATTTTGGTTTTATACTTGCTGTCCTGAACAGCCTATTATGTAGTTAAACAGCTACAGCATTATGCAATAGAGGTAGCTGCATTTCAGAGATAAATTAAGCAATTTCTGTGGATACAGAGGGCTTAATTCCTGACAGGACTCTGTATATGCATATGAGTATGCCATGTTCCTGAAAGATGGTCCCTGGAGGTGAACATGCTGAATAGTTGCTGATGGCCCATGGGGCTGCAGTAGGCAGTGAACCTGCCACAGCCATCAGTGTTGAGGATGAGCTGCAAGAAAGTGGCACAATCTACAAGAATGTGAATGTTGACTGTGGTTCCTGGGTCTGGATCTCTGGAACCTTGACAGTGAATAACCATTGTGTGTATATATTGATATATGTATATATCCTCTTTCTGTTCTGTGCAGTATGAAATGGTGGCCTCTCACCTCTCATCTGCTGATCCTGTCCATGCAGACAGAGGTGTTCCCGTTGCTCTGCCATAAAAGAACCCTTAGGGTTAGGGCTGAGTCTTGCGAAAGATCAGCTGCCCAAACCAAAGCACAATCATCATGCCTCAGTGCTGTGCCCCACGTCATCCCTCATGTTAGCTGGGCCTGAGGGCAGGCTTGGAGAGAGAACAGGCTGCTTGTGCAGCAAGGGCCCTGGATGGATCTCTCCTGCTAAGAAAGCGGAGGAAAATGCACTTACGAAGGGGAGACTTGCCAAGATTCCTGACCAAGAGGGCTCAGCTGCCGGTGCCGTCAGCTCCTGGGCCCGGCACCAGCCAGGAGTCTCCTTTGGCACCCTCCCAGGGAGCTCCTCCACTGCTGGGACCTCACTGCCATTGTCAGGAACAGAAAAGATTTTTCTGGAAGATTAATTTGATGCTCATCACTCCCTGCTTACTCCCTGGGGGATGGTATGAGCACTGATTGCCCTCATCTCTGCTTTGCTCAAGTCTTCTTCTTAGTTCAGTGAGTCTTTTCTTCTCCTTCAGCACAGGCTCAGACCATGAAGTCCCAGATGCTGGAAGGGTGGTGTGGAAGGAAACTCCCCAGCAGCATGAGGACTGGTGGGAGAACCCCAGCATCCCACCGTGCTGGGTTACCTGTCCCAGCTGCAGCCCAGCCTGGAGTTTGTGTGTTGGCTAATAAAGTGCTTGGAGATCCTTCTGGATGAAAGGCACTGTGTAAGTGTGGGTGTCAACCTGTCATACACCAGGAAGCACCTCTCTAGACATTAAGGGGTTTGTTGATATTCCTTACCTCGAGTGCAGTTGGCGGGCGGTGTCCCTGCATAAGATACTCAAGGAACAGTAATGGGACTGACGTTGCTTCATGATTCATTTAAGTTCTCTTACACTGAGGCTCTGGTTTCACAGGTTTTCAGTGCACACAGCTTGACACCTGGAGCTGCCAAACCAGCTTCAGACCTCAAATCGGCGTGCACAAACCAGTGCTTGACGGGTCGGCCTCCAGTGTGCCCTTGGCGCTGGTGCCAACACTGAAATGCTGAGGAGGACATCAAACCCACCAACTGGGCAGGGCAGGCTCAAGGCTTTGCGTGTAAAAGGCTGAGCTGGGCTGATGTGGAGGTCCACTGCTCTGGGCAAGGGGCTGGGGGGCCTTTGTGGAGAGGGCCTGGGACAGAAGGGTGACACTGCCTGAGGTGCCATGCGCCAGGAACCTCTCAAGGGCGCTGTTTCCACAGGCCACGAGGAGGCTGCAGGCCCCGTGAGACACACCGCGCCACGTGTGACACTCTGTCACATAGCAGTTACTTGCAAAACCACCCAATGACCAGGCATTCCTTGACTATATACTAGATGCAGTGCTGAGGAAGTAGAGTACTATTTTACTGATACAGCAGGACGTGGACTTATTTTAAAACAAATAATTTCCATTATATGAAATATATGTTATATCTATCTATATATATGAAATTCACACACTTTCCTATGCACACTTTAATTCCTTCCTGATTGATCTGAAATCTAATATAGTGTCAAGGTTTAAGCATGAATTAAAATATCATTTTTTGGTATTAAACTGTATAACGTTGTTCATCTTTGCATTCTGCCAAAGGCCATTCTAATCAGTTGGACATGAAATAATAAAACACTTCATAATGTACTTCACCGAATTGCAAAGAATTAAAAATCTAAAAAAATATACAAAGCAAAAATAAGTATGGCAAATATCAACAATTTTACCATTCAGGCATTTTTCCTTATTTAAATTTTCTGAATTCTGTTTAGCATTCTTGTGTTTTACAGGCAATGACTAAATGAACAGAGACTTTCTATAGTTTTAATGTGTTAAAATACACATTAGCCCAATTGATATTTAATTAAACACTAGACTATTTTGCTATATTCAGCTGTTGTGAGTGGGTCTATACCACGAACTCTCAAAGGAGAAAGCATTCTAGATCCTATCTTTCTGTTTATTTATGTTCCTCCTACTTTGGTTTTGTAACTGACTTTTATTTTTGTGATGTGGAGTCAGATTACAATTGATCTGGATATATGTTTTTTAAGATACAGTGTTTCTCATGTCAGAGAATGAAGCAATATGACTTTGATTTATTTGCAACACAAATATGATAAGCATAATGTTATCTTTCTAAACTAACCAGGTGTACAATATGTAAATTGAAATAGTTTATTTGCCTTAAAAGATATAATGCTACCTGTACAACAATTTAATATATTGCACTTCAAAATGTAATGTGCACAGATAACATTACTAAATTTGTTGGTAGGCATCTAGTTTACTTTTGATTTTTTCCAATTGTTTTTGTGAGGTTTTTTTTTGTTTGTTTGTTTTGTGTGTTTGAACAAGGTGGAACAAACAGAAATCATAGATTTATAAATCTAATACTGAGAATTTTCTTATAAGAGCATGGGAAATGTAGAACACAGACTCCTCTAAGTCAGCATTATTAGGCCAGCTGGGATCTCAGTTTATCTGTAATCTGTTTAGTTTACAATTTGTCTTCATAAAGTCTGATTGCTGGCAGGATCAGGTACAGCTTGTCTTAATTGCATGACCTGTTGCTGCAGGTAGGAGGGTTCAAGTGAGTAAAGCAAGCGTGATTCCTCCTGGAAGCGTACAGAAAATTAGATAAAATGTGTTAGCTGCCATATGTATATATGTGCACAGGTGTGTGTTTCTATTTTAAATTTCTTCAATCTAGGAAAAATACTGGCTTTGGTTTTGTGTGGATATTCTAATTAGCAGCTCCACTTTAAAATACCAGTTTTCAAGACTAAAGATGCCAGTCTCTGCATGTACTTCTGTATTTAAAATAGTACAACAAATATAGGAAGTAGCATCACATTGTACACTGCCTAGGATTCAGCTCTTTCCTTAATAGAAAATGCCTTGAAAACACAAGGGATGGGAAATATAATGTTTTCATCTATAGAAGAATATTTCAGGGATTTATTATTTTTTATTCCTTTTTTTTTTTT
>VXAX01006302.1:539684-574625 GCA_013399835.1 Leptocoma aspasia
TTTTTGCATTCTTGAAGGATATACATTCGTCTTGGTTTTTGCTTCAAATATAGTTTAAGGCTATTTGGTAAAGTATATACCAGATACCAGGCTCAATTTACAGGGGTGTCTTCTCACAGAAACTTCTCAAAACTTCATCTTTAAAGATTCATACTTTGAAGCCAAGCATGCTTTATCAGCTGTCCAAAGACAGAACTCATGCTTAATACCACACACTGTAGGAAAAAAGAAGGGAAAAACCAACCAACCAAACAAAAGAAAAACATATTTGAAGCAATGTCATATCTGCATAACCTACGGTACTTCATGTTTTCAGTCATCCATCAGGCTGCAGGGTGCGTGGGATTTGGATTTAAAGTGCTCAACAGGTGAAGAACCAAAGTGCTGGAGTGTAATTAAAGAATTGTTCTGCCTATGGCTAAATACATTGCATTTGCTAACTCAGGTAAACAGGGAATGTGGTAGCTGGGGCTGTCTGTCTCACTGGGTTCTCATTCTTTTCACCTAAACTTGTGTTCAATAAGATTCAAACCTTGGTATTGGGGGCTGCATGTTACTCATTTTATTGCGTCTTCACCTGAAGACTTCTAAGTGCTGGATTGCTTGGTTGGCTCTGGAAGGTAGGTGAAGTGGAATAATTCTGTCCTAATTTGTTTTAACTGAAAGCCTCTTGACTGTGGTAGCTACCACTCTCTCTTCTGACATTATGAGGCTTGAAAATATATTATTTTCCTTATATTCCATGGCTGGAAATCACTTATCTCTTGAGTCAGGTTTTTTTTTTTTCTATGTCTGAAGCAAGCAAGAACCTTATTCTTGCAATAAATGATACTGCATAGAAAAATAGTTCTAAAAAAAAAATAACAATTGTAAACCACAGTTCACCTTTACCTTAACATAACCATTTAAACTTATATATACTTACCACTCACATTCATATTTCTTAAACTGTTTACAACATCACAACTGGCATTTTAAACAAGCAAGATTTTTTTGTTCTCAAGGATACCCTGGAAACTCAATTGTTATAACAATTTGAGAGTTTGAAATAGTACATGTAGCACAGCTCTTGAAATGAAAGAGAGAAGGTTTATAAAATAAATATTAACATGTAAAAGAACCATTAAAAATGCAATGAGTGGTCCAAAGGAGCGAGTATAACTTTTTCTTTACTCATCTTACTACAGAAGATCTAACTTTTTAAGGCTTCCGTTTTCCTTTCACCCATCACTCAAGTCCTCTTGCATTACAATTTTGCTTAGGTTTCAGAGTGTCATTATACTGCTAACAGCAAACGTTTCTTAGTGGACATTCCCACCATCACCAGGCTTGTATGCTTCTTGGTTTCTGATGAACTTTGGAGTTTTAGTGGCTGGATATCCCTGTTCATCTCCAGAAACTCGAATGAGATGAGAGGCCTAATGTTATTTTGCAGTAACAAAGATGAGAAGAGTGGCAGAGTGCATGGGTAAATATGTTAGCTGGATTCTAGGAAAAGAAACTGAAGGTCAAGGAGATAAATGGGTTCTTTCTTTCCTGCTCTTAACATTTGTAGCACCTTCTACTTGGATTAGCTAATGCCTCTAGTGAATGGTGAGATGCACCCATTTATAGTTTGTTATTCTTATCCCTAATTATCACACATTTTATAAAAATATAAATAACAAAAAGTAAGCTGGGTTCCATCTCAAGAGGTGTTTCTTGTTGTCCTCTGAGAATATATTGGATAAGTCAGGTCTTGACAAGCCCTATCCATTGTAGCTGATTGTAAGTCAGACAATAAATACAAAAAGAAGTCGTTCTTGCGGTGAGCTCAGCAAATTCTGAGGAAATCAAAAGCATTCCACTGTGCTTATGGCACAAAGAACACAACATCAAGGGCATATTTAGTGGAGAGAATGAGACAAAAATTACCAGGTAAGTGACAAACTGTACAAGCATTTTGTTTAAAAAAAGGAACTCTGCAGCATTCTGTCTTTAAAGCCGGGTTTGAGCCTCTGGGATATAGATCTCAATGCTGTCTGCACGCTCTGTGGCTGAATTCTGCCGGAAAGAGGCTGCTCGCTTGGCGGCCATCAGCCGTCTTCTAGCTTCTTGCCGTTGTCTGTCAGGTAGGTCCAGAGATTTTTCTCTTGTGATAGGGAATTTTCCTTTTGGGGGCTTCTTTGGTACAGGAGGAGGAATCTTTCTTTCTTCCTGCAATAGGGCATTAAAACTAAGGGTGAGCTGCGTGTAAAAGGTACTTGTCAGCAGAGCATGCACATCAAAGACATGAAATGCAAAATACTGATTACATACATCAAGCATGCTCAGTTTATGCTTGCCCATCAGCTGGCTAATGGATTACATGAACAGCTATCCACACTAGGGACACTGACAAAACCCTCTTATTTGACAACCATTATGCATTCTGCGGTCCTGTGCCTGAAAAAGACTGCACTTCCTTCCACCGTCCTTGCAGGTATTGGCACATGCAATCTGCACACCTCACTTTCGTATGGATTTGTTTAATTTAAGCTGACACATTGTTACACTCATTATAAGCATAAACACACACTGTCTCTCCAATAAGAATTCAGCGCATCTGTGTGGTCTGATCAAGTGAAAAGACTCTCTAAGATTAGCAGGACAGGATTTTTGATTAAATTAATCGTACTGAGTTTAGCCTCTGCTGGATATGAGAAAGCAGCTGTGTATACACGTCTATTAGTTTAGTCTCCTCCAGGAATTACTCTACGGAAACATTCAAGCCCCAACCAGAGAGAGAACATAGGGCTAATTGTTCTGCTTGCAAGCCTGGGCCATTTTAAAGAAAATTATTCTGAAGAATTATCAAGTTATAAAGTGACAGTCAGTAGATTTTGTTACCAAAGTAGCTATAAATTTCTCTGCAGGTGTTAAATCAAGAATTGTTTTGACCATTTAGAGAATGTGAAATATCATATGAGGGCCTATAATCAAGGCATTGTACACTAATTTAGGTTAGAAGAGATGGACCTCTGGGGGTGATTTCATACAATCCCCATTCAAAGTGCACTTGAAATTAGATGCAACTTTGAACTTAAATCAGATGTTGTTGTTTTTTGTTTTCTTTTCTTTTTTTAATTTCATGTTTAATACTGCACTGTGTAGTCCTGAAGATGAAGACACCATAACTTCATTTGTATAGGTATGGTTATTATGATAGATCTTTTTGCTATATAATTTCTTAAAGTAATGGTAATAGTCCAGAGTATGGGCTGTTCCTTATGGAGAACACAGTTAATTTGATGCACAGCAGGATTCAAATAATACAAAATTGAACTGATACGCTTATGGTTTACAGATTCCTCTTTTTTTTTTGGTTTGATTTTTTGATTTTTTTTTAAACTAATTCTGGCTCTACTATCCAAATGCAATAGCCAAGACTAAATAACTCAGGTTATTTAAAAACATAGTTTTGCATTAAACAGGAACAGTGCAACAGACTAAGATGCTATTCCCCATGATAGCCAGTTCTACCTCTCTTTATTTTCTCTATCTCCTGTTTTCATAAAAGCTCCATTCCTGTCATCCTGTCATCCCATCTTAATTTTTTTTTCCACTTTTACTTATCTCCCTCAGGAATATCACTGTTGCTGTCACTATAATAATTTCTTACTTCCAATTGTCACTAGTAAGCAAGAGTTGCAAACTCACCATCCACCAACCCGTTGGCTGAAAATTAAAATCCAAGAGGAGCATGAAGAAATGAAAAAGTTGTCAAAATGCCTCCTAATTCCTCCCAAACCAAACAAGAATTCACCTGAGGCCAACAGTACCGACTCAAACCAAATGCTGTTTTCATCTGACTGATACAATAATAAGCAAGGATAGTGGGATAATCAAGGTAAGGGATGAAGTTCTAGAGAGGGGAAAGGCAGTTTCAAAATTACACTGCTTTTATGGAAAATTTGTCACCTTTGATTTGTAAGCATCATGTGGGGCATCTCCCAAATGGTGGAGTTGCAGGGCAGAGGTGCAGGGAGTTCACCAGCAGCACCTTGTTCCCCAGCAGTACATCAGCTGTGCTTTAGTATGACCTGTGCTATGTTTTGTCACATGCTTTTCTCTCATTCCTGTTCTATTATCATTTGTGTCATGCAGGCAGGGTTAAAGACTGCAATCTTCAAGTTTGAGCTGCCCCAAATGTAGCAGAGTGCTGAATTTACCTTGTTTGAATTCTTGGTCTATTGTCTTCAGTCTGAATTAATAAGAACATATTTCTGTTCTAGCCTTTAGAATGTGAATCAAATAATAAGTGTCATGGAGTAAACTAGCTTAGCAAAATCCATTTTATTTATTATATAATTCAGCTCAACATTGTTAAAAAAGAAAAGACTCCTCACATCTGATGAAAGTTTCCATGTAAAAATTGGGCCATGCCAATTAAATACTTCCCAGGGTTAGAAACCTATTGTGCTTCACTATTGTATTTAACACAAGGAGACTGCAGAACTACAAATGGGGAGTAAATGGTATTGTCCATGGTCTGCTTACCTTCCTTTCAGGTGATTCTATTATTTTCCATTCATTGAGTTTCAACTGGTGCAGTTCATCAAACTTCATGCTGACGTCTTCAATTGAGAGCTGCAGTAAGTCCCAGAAACCTGCAAGGTCCTGGGAAGTTGGTCTTGGCATGGCACTCGGGTCCTGTGATGCACAAAGGAGAGAAGGTGAGTACTCCAGGAGGCTTTCAGCAGCGTGCTCTGAGGCAGGAAAGGCATGGTGCCAGATTTCACTGCTGCAGCAGTGCTCAGTGCTCAGGCTCTGTGTGAGCTGCAGCTGGGAGCTGTGACTGGAAAGCTGTGCCTCCTACACAACCCAAACATGAATGAGCTGGATGTCACACGCGAGCCTTCCTGAATTTGCGGCGTGGGGAGTTCCTTAGCACATATGCTGTGCTGACCTGCATTTCTAAAAAGGAACAAGCTGACAGCCTCTGTCTGATGATTATTAAAGGCAAGGGGAGCGTGGTTTGTATTCCAGCCAGCATGAAGTCTTCCTGGTTAAAAATTACACTCACGATAGCTGATTAAGACAAAACAATGCCACAAAGACGTTGTCACCTTATGCTGAACTTGATGTTTACATTGTCTTGCATTTTCAAACGTATAAGTGAAGTATGAAATCTTGATAGGATGCTTGTATTTTGTTCTCCAGGGAGTTGAATCACACTCAGGAACTGGGAAGACATTACCACCAGGTACTGCAATTAAGAGGTTCTATGTGCATAAGACTTAATGGAGCAAACATTGGTGGTAACAATTAGAAAGATGACCCTATATTTGACAATTAACCTGATGCCAGTGCTGGATAAAAATTGTGTTATAAGGTAGTATGCAGACTCTTAACCCTATGCTCTCTGAGCACTGGTACTAGTTCAAGAAGAGAGCTTTGTCACTTTATTAAAATAGGGCTTAATTGGTAAAAATGTCTGGGAAGGTAATGAAGAAGTGCCTTTTTTCTTCCAGGACAGGAGGAAGCCCTTATGATGGTTTAAAGAATGGAGCTGAGAGAGATGACGTCAAAACCACGTCAAACAGACTCTGCATCTCTCCCTTCCTGGGCAAAACCTGTAAAGACTAGTTTGCTATGTCAGTATCACTGCTGTTATGGCAGGCTCTGTTTCCCACCTTTTTCAAATCTAGTGGTCAAAGGCATTTTATATTTAAACACAACCCCACAGCTGTCTAGAAACTGGGAGATAAGTCAGCAGTGCTATTGAATTTCTCCCTTAAATCACACATTTCTAATTTTTAAACTAGTGTTAAACGAGGAATTGCTGCTCAAACTTGGGTTTACAGATGCCACTGTGGGAGATTAGGGCCTGGAACTGAGCATGACAACATGCAGTGTCACCCATATCTGGACCCCTACTGGAATTTGGGCCAAGAACAACTTACAAGTCTTCTTCTCTAGAAGAAAGTTTCCTTTTAATAGGGAGCTTCAGGGATTTAAGAGAACTGGCCATATAGATTATAACAGATGTCTGGGAAACATTACAACTCCAGATTAGTGCTTACTGAAAACTACTTCATTGGGTGAATCCCAATTCATTACAAAACAGTTTAAGATTTATGTCAGTAGGTTTACTTACTCTACAGAGGTCAATATGTCAGGCTTTAGGAACTGACTCCCTGTATGAAATTCATGAGCACAGTCCCACAGCAGTCTGTCTTATCTTGCAATCTGTTGTCTCCTGCCTGGTCTCCTCAGTCATTCTCCCCAGTTTCCTCTAAACAGCCAGAAAATGATGCCACTCATTGCAAGGGCATTGCCTTCTGAATCAAGGCCAATTGCTGTTCTGTACCTTTGTGTGCCCCACTCTGCTCACGGTGTTTGTGAAGACCATGGCCTCCAGCAGGACTCTTGCAGAGGGCTGTGCTGAGTGTGGTCTGGACACAAGAGGGCTGCCTCCTGCTTCTTACACATCCACAGTTCATGAATGGCACAAATGGGTACTATTACAGCCAACTAAGTTTTGAAAAGGTTGGCTTAAACCTGCTTCTTAGAAACTGCTTATTTATTTGTATCTTACTTGGAATTCAGTTCACAGCCCTCATTTTGAAGGAGGCCTAAAGCAAGGAACAAGCACCTAGTGATGCTCAAGCTGCCCTGTTTCAGCCTGCAACCATGACTTACAAGTTGAGCAGGATCTCTGCTGACTAGAGAGCATGGAGGAGGACACTTCAAAGAAAAAAAAAGGGTGCTACAAAAAGTGTTGTTAATAATGCTGAAGGGACTAGTTATTAATCAGTAATGATGTTTTTCTAAGTAGTTAGTGGGAACAAACTACTTTTGTTCTACTAAGTAGTTAGTCTAACTAAGTAGTTTAACTAAGTAGTTAGTGGGAACAGTATACACGTATGAGATAGCCAGCCAGATTAATAAAAAAGAAAGCTTCATTGAAGTTTACATTTCAGTGAAATTACCCCAAGTGAGAGTCTTTGATAAGAGCTCCTAACACAGAGCATAATCAAATGCTCTGTTTGAAGTTCCCATGATCCTTTAGAAAAGTCCATAGGTGACCTTCATGGTTAAATTTCAGTTTGAGTAAGTATATTCCTCTAAACCCTTGTTGCATTTTGAAATTGCAAAAGTAAATGCTGTTGTTCTGTGCCCTACATTTAAGCTTATAGATGCTGAACACTGTCAGAGAAACTGCCATGTGGCAGCCCTGTACATGCTGGATGTTTTAAAGAAAGGGAATGCACAAGCTGGCATCATTCCCCTGGGGCACTGAGATGCTGCCTTAGGAGCCTATGGAAAGCCTGCTGTAGGTATGCACTAAGTGACTATTTAGCAACAAACTCTATCATTAGGTAGAGGAAGAAAAGCCTCTAGCTGTGAATGACCTACAGTCAGTTTTGCAGTTGCTGCTTTCGGCAGAGCCCATTACTAATTTAATGAAAGTGAAGGATAGTCAGAGCCTAAATCCTGAGAGTGGGGTAAAGCCACTGTCATGGTCTTCAGAGGTATATTATCCAAAAGAGAAAAGGAGAAGTAAAATCTTGCCAGCTTTTTGGTTGTGTTGTCTACAAAGTTGTAGATTTCTCCTTGTGCTCCTATTGCTTTTGCAGTAATGAATTTTTCTCACTCCCCAACAGCCGATGGCTGTGCTGAGCAGGAGCTGCACTTGCTATTACAGGAATGCTCTTGAGCACAAGTGCTGGGCCCACTTGAAGATAAATGGAGTAGAGTGGAGGTTAGGCTCTCCAAATCTTAGTTTGCATAGTGTTGGAATCCAGGGCACAGGGAATATTTCCCTGCTTGTATCAGGGAGCTCTGACCCCCAGTCAGACACTGTTTTTAACCTGTGTCCCAGGGAAAAAATTGCTAAGGCTTTGGGATGAGTTGGAGAACACAGGTGTGAACTAGGTATGTANAGCTTAATCAATCAGGTAATGGAGGGCATTTTTAAATTTGCAGAGAGCAACTTTCAGACAATGATGAAGATTCTCTTCTTTTGGTATGAAACAAATTACTAGACAGGGAGCACACATGATATAATTGATAATACAGGTATGGTCAATTCTTGTTTGTCAGACTTCGTATATTTCCTCTGTTATTCTGTAACAGCTTTTAAAATTCCTGTTTTGACAGAGTTTTTGATAACTGGATTCTTTCCTAATGAGGACCATGTATCTTAATATTTTCTATCAGAAGGTATGACATTTTTGGCATTATTTTCTCAGTATTATTTCATTGCAGGTATTATGAAGGTTTAACTTTATGGATGGAAAGTAGCAAGTAGGTCTTTGCAGAATGGATGTTCTGCCTTGGAAGTTATGTGACAAATCCCAAAGAGCAAAGTATGTAAGCAGATGTATAGGTTATGTCTGCTGTCATGCACACAACAAAATTCAGTACTTTCAAAATATGAGGTTTAGGGATAGTCAGAAGGAAAAGGTACACTTGATATTTGAGGGAGAAAAAGAAAGGTTTTCTAACACCAGCTGTAGCTAGAAGAATTACGTTCTTCTATTGATTGGTATCATCTTGCCACAGCATTTGTATCGCTGATGGCTCCTGTCATATTAATGAAGATAACATTTAGAATTGAATTAGTCTCTAATGAACTTCCAGAACAATAGCAGTAACCTTCATAAGTAATATAACATATCTGTTCCTTTAGCCCCAGCATATCTCATATATAATTGGCAACACAAATTATCCAACTCAATTTGATGAACATTATCGATGTCTCATTTCCATGATCAGTCCTATTTTCAGGTAGGTAGAAAGCTAGATTATGTATTCTCCACTATTCTATTTTATGATTTTCAACTGATTTTAATGTGAAAATTTCCCCCTTTCTTTTGTGAGATATAGTTACTATATTAGGGTCTTGCAAAAATAAGCCATAATATTATGCCTCAGAAATCTTGCATTTGTTCCCTTCTCATTTTCTTCTGTTTAATAAAGACAGCAAAAAGAGAAAAGCAAAACATAATCAGACTGAAATTACTGAAATTACATATGTGCTTAAAAAAATCTAATAACATCATACTTAAGGACTAAGTTTAAAAAAAGGGGAAGTAAATGTGGGACATGAAAATAACATTTCAGAATGCTACTGCTCGGGTACAGTTGTTTTGAAGTAAAATTATTAAATTCTAAAATTTAAAATGACATTTTGTGGAATATTATGGATGAATAAACTCTTCAAGAATAGCCAGGCAAAGTGACTTACCAGGTTTTGCTGACAAAGCCAATAAAATTGCTGGAATTTCTGAGACATGAGGAGCTGAGCACTTCCAACAGCACTTCGGATCTTACCTAGGACTAAGAATACAGATGGATTATTACCAATAAATGTTATTTGGCAGTAAATACAATACCCAGCTCAAAAATATGCAGGTGAAATTCCTGGTTATTTTAAAATGGAAGTAAATATTTGGTTTTGTTGCTTGTGATTATATACATAAAATATTTTTTTTAAAGATTGAGGTATAGGAAAACTCAGTGGCACCTTGTCTTATGGCAATAATGAATGAATAATAAATGATATATTAATAAGTCAAAACAGCTTAGACTTTACTTGCTTAAGTAAGTAGAAAAAACCAAGGGACTATGGGGCTTCCTGAAGTGGGCATCCATCAATCCATATGATTTTGAAAACACTCTTTAATTTCAAAGTAAATTACACCTCTCCCATTTACATTTGCTCATGTAAATTGAGAGCTGTTGAAATTGTCTTGCCTCAAGAACCAGTTGGATGTTTGTTCCTTCTGATGTCAAAGACACATTTACCTTAGATTATACCTTCTGGCTCTGTGACTGCAAATTACTTCACTCACTACACTTGTGTGGATGATCTCTGGGTGAGATCTTTTTATCTGTTCTGAGGGCAAAGTTATTACATTCAACTGTTTTTAAACATTTTTGTACCATAAGGATTAGATCCTCACAGGAATTACATCTCTGAGATGTTTTGGTACACTCACTAGGAATTACAGGTTGTCGGCCCACAAAATTTACAAAGTCCTCAGCACAGGAGCTTCAGAAAAAGTGGGACACAAAGAGGTGCTCCAGGACTTTGCTGAACCAGCATCAGCCCCTGTGGATGTGTTGGTATTTCCTCACTGTCCATGTACGTGCCCTTACAGTATGCACTGGGGAAAACAACCAAATTCATTTTATGTGACTTTGTTTCCAAGAGTCATCTGTCTAAATTAAAATTTTTGAATGTGTTATAATCAGTGATCTGAGCTCAGCAGCTCAGCCATGTTAGGCACTTATTTTTAGATGAGCTGAATTTCCTCCTGGAGATGCCACTGTCTTTCTATTGACAGTACTACCTAGGGGGATTGGCTTATCTCTAAGAAACTAACTCATCCTGACTCCCACATTTACTGGGATAAATACCACACTTTGCTTTTCTATACCTTCCTACATATCCTTTCCTACAGTTCCTTTCCTCCATATCCATCTCTATGATGAAAAAAAAAACCCATTTTAAAAAGCATTATAAGCTGTGGTCTCAGTAAAAAATTTATTTTAACAGGAGAATTTCCAGATCTTTAAATAATGTTAAAGATATAGAGAGGTGGGGTAAGGGTAGACAGGAATTACTCTGATATATTTTACTTGAATTTGGAGAAACAAAGTTTGATAATTCAAACAGGATGGTAAGCGTGGAACAAAGCTGGTACAGCACAACTGATCTGCAGCCCCTGATATAGGAAACATTGAAATATGGCAGGGGTTAACACTTAGTTGTTATTTAGAATAAGTACAGAAGGGCATATGAAAACAGCATTTTGGTAGTAGATTTTACATTGTAATTCTGCTTTCTTTAGACCAGTGAAACATTGCTCACCTACAAGTAGCAGCAAGAGATAATTTGAAAATGTTGGGCTCCAATTAAAGTATCAGTAACTTTCAAGGCATGTGCTAATATGTAGAGCTGTGGTTCTCAAACTCTATTCCATTTTCTGTTAGACAAACAGTACAGCTGTGCCACAACACTAAATTAAACAGAAATATACATAATTCATCAGTCCTGTGTGACATCCATTGTAAAAGGGTTAAGTGGTTCAGGGCTGCATGAGTAATTCACTGAGGTTTGTTTTTGTTCTGTTGGCTAAATGAAATATATAATTTTAATTGGTTTGGGATTTTTGATCATCAAACCCCTCACTTTCCTCTACAGTATTATTGGCATACAGGAAGGAATATTTGGAGTGTTAAAACCTGAACAAATATTAAAAAACATAAATAAAAAAGAAATGTTTCATTTGATCTGACACAAATTGCTTTAATTTGGTTTTCAACATTTTTAATAAAAGCAATGACTTCAGTGACAAACAGCCTTGTATCCTCCTTTTTTCTCTCAGTGATCTGTAGCTTAGGACATTAGACACTAACTCCCAGTGTGGGGTAAGGGGTCCTCCTTTTCCAGGATGAGGAACTGTGCTGTAGCAGGTCCCTGACATCACTATTCCATGCTATGTTCAATGATTCACTGGGCAAAAAAAGAGTGAGGATGATTCCATGGGCTGGTGGTTGTAATGATTGTGTCTAGTGAGTAAAGTTCAGTTTTAGTTTCCTCTGCTGAATTTTACTGTTCATAGCTCAAATACATAGTCTGAGTAAGGGGCATTGGTTTTAGCTCTTCTGCAGAATTATAGATCCTGACAGAATCTATATATATCTGATATTTTCTAGTGAATCTCAGTTACCTGAACCCTCATATTAAATAAACATTAATTTTATCTTCATTATCACGAAGCATCATGTCAACAAGCATTAGTGATTTAAATCCCAGTCAGACTGGTCAAGACTTAGGCCTGGCAATGCAGCATTTTGGTGGGATACACATTTGTCAGGGATGTAAGACCGTGGTGGTTGCATGTGCCACTGAGTCACAGTGCTGAATACACATGTATAATTACAGCCCTAGAATTTGCTAAAGATCTAACTCTATTTCCATTTTAATAAGTAAATCAGATGTAATAAAACATAGAGGTTAGAATCTCTCATATTCATGCTACTCTGCCTTGCTGTAATTAAATTAAAGTATTAAAACACTTCAACTCATAATCTTTAGCACAATATTAATAGACATCCAAAGCCTTGTTATTAATTTCATGCATTGGGGAATTATTCTGATGAGTGCAGATTGATTATCTTCGTGAAAGAATGATGAATGTTAGAGACTGAAGAGATTGGGATGTTTGGTGATGACTAGAAGATTTTTGTTGTAAATAAATGACGATAAAATCTACCAATACACATATATAGACATAATCTTCGTATAATCCATAAACTGCCTTGCATTAAGATAATTTTATATGTGCCCAAATGTCAGGAAAGGGTCACACAACCTTAATTCTGCTCCCTGAAACATATGAAGCCCTCCCTTTTTGTTGTATGGTCCTGTATGACTTCAGCTCTGAAGATATACAAAAACCCTGACTATGACTTCAGTAAAAGTAGGCTCAGGATTTGCACCCTGATTAGATGCTGTGTAAATTACACAATTAACACAATGGTGTCTTATCCCCTGTATGTGTGGAATTGCTTGAGAAATTCTGCAAAACCTTGTAATCAAAAATGACTTCATATCACAAAGGTAGAGATGGAAAATCTAGGTCTGTATTGATGAAATTGATTATAATCTGATGCTGTAACTGTGATCTTGACAGGTTAAAAGCTTTGTTCAATTGTGCCACTGATGCACCAGCAGTGAGAAACTGCTAACAATCAATCTGCTTCTGGCATTCATTACTGTCTATTTAAATGACATATTTTAATTTAAATTTTGATTCCATTTGATCATTCCATTCCCCCTCTATACTTGTAAATAAATTACTCCACAATCTGAAATAATATGCCTGGAAAAATATTGAAACTGGCATTTAGTTCACCCTCCTAACTCAAAGTAGAGCATGAAATTTGTCTAATCTCTAAACCTAAATTAGTAATATTTAGAAATATCTTTTTCACTATCAACAGAGCACATAGACACAAAAATAAATATATAATGTTCAGATGGCATTTTAGGACAACACAGCCCCCAGCTGGCAGTGCTCTGGAGGGTAATGGGACTCTTGTTCGCCAACAGAAAATTGCTGCAAATTTGCTTTTTACCTCAACAAAGCTAAGTTCAAAAAGGAGAAAATTTCAGCAGAACAATACAAATGCTGGGAGAAATTATTGGATGCCACACTGTAGAACTCTACAGACTGTTTCAGTACAGTTAAGACATTCTTTAGTCATTCAGAACACTCCAGCTGGAAATTTCAATAGCTCCTGAAGCACAGGTTTGTGAAAAGCATTAGAAAATGATGTCAGTAATTTCTCTTTGGTTAAAGGATAACCTATATTTGGTCAAACACCTAAGAAAGCTTTTATGGATAATTAATTCATGAATATACTAAAATCAATTGGCTGTGAGGTTTTTTTTTGTTGATTTTTATACCCCTAAAATTATGACAGATTTTACTCTGTGTTTTCTATTACCATTCAGTCCTATTAATAAAGCCTTTGCAGTACTGTGGAAATATCAGCTAGAGGATTAGCAAGGAATGGTCCAGTATCTATGGAATTTAAGGGAATGGGTGACAGAGGTGATACTTTGAGCTCCCACTCTAATATCTTTATTTTTTTCTCACTAGAGATCACTTTACTGTTATGCCAGCAGAGCTCCTAATCACAATACAGAAGATACCAGCAAAACAACCTTTCTGCTGGCATAGTTTATCCTATAATTAATTAATCCTAGTTAATTTTTGCACCTATTTAAGCATTTTTATGTGAGAGTAAACTCTGCGGAGCTGCTCTCCTTAATGAAGAACTCCAGTGGCCAAGCATGTGGCACTGGGAAACCCAGGGTCTTGTCTTCTTTCCTCTGCCAAACCCTGCCTGCAAGCTGTGGGCAGGGACTACAGTTCCCTCTCCCTGCTCCCATCACTGTGCTCATGGGATGCAGAGACCTGACCTTCTTGGCCTTCAATAGCTTTGTGACACTTGAAATTGTTTTTCTTGTCATCACCTACACACTAAGAGCCCAACACAATTTGCAGGGTGTAAAACTGAAGCTCCAGTCAGCACCCATGGGAAACACATATCTTTGCCTGGAGGCACCCTGTGAGTGCAAATGACCAGATGTCTAACCCTGGAAGCTGTTACAGACACATACCTATATTTTTTGTATATAAATGAACACACACAAACACACACACACATATAAATAATGAACAGAACACAAATAACTGCCTCCACAAACAATATAAGAATTTTGCAGAGACTTCAAAATAAAACTCATGGTAACTGACCAAATAAAAAAAAAATGCTTTGGAAAAAGGAGAGAGAGGTTATTTTTGTTGCAATGATTATCTATTTTTCTAAGACCTGATGACTGAAGTTTTTAAAACAACATTATGGGAGAAAAGCTACAGTGAAAGAAAAAATCAATATAGCAATCAGACAGCTTTTGGTGATCTCAAGATCTCAGGGCTGCTGTGTTAGCACCAAAACTGAAATTGTTTTCTAAAATGCAGTTCTATTTTAACTGTTCCCATGCTTAAAACAAAATAGAAGTGGTATCATAAGGACAGCCTTCTCCTATGAGATGCAAAGCTATATTTGGTCTTCAGGTACAATTAATATATCCAGGCCAAAAAGAAATGATTCAGCATTAAGAATGACAATTTGAATGTGCAAATGTTGCTGTGAAGTGTTTGGGGAATACTAGTCTTGCTGGAAGATGGAAAACCATATTTATTTGCTTTTGGGTCAGCCATTTCTGTTTATTTTCTTCAAGAACTGGCAAATGTTTAAATATGTCAAGATACACTTCATGCTGGGATATCATTGAAGTTAAGTTCCTGAGGATACACACCTTACAACCTCCGTAGCTCAGACTGGGGATACAAAGTGTTCTAAAGGCTCAACAGGAAAAATAATTATTCACACAGAGTTTTTAGAATGCTGTAAAGCTCATTCCTCTGCTGAAATCAATTCTTTGAAAACTTCCTTTTATTTGATGCAAGTGTTATTAGATGAAGGGATACCATTCAAAAATAATGTAACTTGGAAATTATTTCAGGAAGATCTCTTGAAATGAGTTACATACAATGAAAAATTGGAACTTTGAGGTTCACTTTAGACAGTCAGCTGACCACAAACTCTGACCTTGCAAACACTATGTAGACCTATTCTATAACTTCTTCAACCTATTAGGAAGGTCAAAATGTTCCCCCAAGCACAAGTAATTAACCCATTTTTGTTAGTTTGAAAAAAGAGATTTCAACGGTTTCAGTTGTATTTTATCAACTCTGTTATCAGGGAATTGCTCTTTTTCACTTCCAAATTTGAGTCCCTCTGCAAACAGGGAAAAAAAATCCTGATACTATGTTTAGTTTTTTGACTGAAATGTTTCAAGTTAAACAGTGTCACTAACGCCAAATATTAATAAAAATTACTGAAGTCCATATTATCTTCATGTCCTGTGTACAATTTGCAGAAAACTACCTTCTTGATTGCCATTTCACCATGCAGCAAGGGGTTCCAGAGTATTTCTGGAGTGCAAAAGTATAGGTTCACATGATGGGAAGGAGAATGGTTTAGGTAGTCAGCTAAAAGTCAGATAATCCAAGTTTTCCTCATGTAGTACCCAGTTTCATATTCCAAAGAATAACAGCTCTAACTGCCTCTCCACATCTCTGAGTGAGGGAGGGCTATGGATGCAAGTGTGTTTCCATTGCTCTTTCCATATGGCTGCAGGTTTGACTAGGGCTGTGCAAGAGGAAGAGCTTACAGAGAGAGGAGGTAGGAGAAGTCCAGCTCTTGCCTGCAGACTCCTCACTAGGAAAGAGAGAGGCTAACAGCCTGTGTGTTTCTCCCCTTTGCTCCCTAAATAATCTTACTCTTTCAAAGGAGATCAAAGTCTTGCTCTTTGAACTTCTGCTTCAGACTGAAAACACTGATGTTCCTACATCAGTAACAGGTGATCAGAGAAGCAGGTGCTTTGGGATTCTTAATGATGACATTGAAACATCAGTATTCAGCACTGCAAAGACTCGAAGAATTGAAAAATAGGACATATGCGAAAAAAAGAAGTACTGAGGAATAACCATTATGAAAGGCTTGGAAAGTCTTTCACAGGCTAATCAAAGCAAAATATGTTGTTATTTAACAGTCTCTAGGAGGGTATTAAAGTCTTCAGAGTATCAATGGAAAGTGAAAATTCTAAGCTCTGCCCTGCTGTGATGAAAATAAGGACAAAACCCATAGTCCAGAAAGCACCAGTGGCTGAAGGAAGGAAAACCAGCCTTACTCACTGCCCCACCCCAAATCCTCTGTTGTTACTTGGCAGACTTGTGCACAATACAGAAGAGAAATATGACTGTAAAATAAAAAAAAGATGACGTAAAAACATAGACATTTTTTGCTTTGAAAAGGTCAGTGCAAGAAATAGAAATGGGCCTTTTAGTCACCATGCTGGACTGGCTTAAGACCTGAGGGTACATCACAGCAAGAATTCATTGAGGGGGAAAGAAGACGGTCAGGAAACAGTACTCAGAGGTGATGGTGAAATTTGTAAGATGCAGGGAAAGATGCTAGTAAGAAAACTTAATATGAATTCATTTGTGGTCTGAGAAAATCTCAGCTGAGACAATAATTCAGATTGTCAGGGATTGAAATATTTATAAAATAGAGCCTGAAGAACAAGGATAATTGACCTCAAAGGAATCACAAGGCGCTGGCTACTGAGTCCTAGGACCACTTTGATATATTACTATCATTAGCGCTGTCTTGGATCTTGTTCCAAAATAGTCTACATTATTTTTCACTTTATCCCATCACTCCTTTCAAGGTGTCCACAGGACATGAGAGAATAATAATGATTCTTGACAAAATTGTAATAAGAAAATGCAGCTGAATTTTCTAATAATGCATATGCCTGTCTAGCTGCATAAGTACTTTAACTATTGTTCTTGCCTGCTGCTGCTTTCTGTTCTTCCAACAGGCTGAAGTGCCTGTAAAGGAATGGAATCATTTTTTAAATTGCTTTACACTAATTGCAGGTTTCAGGAAAAGGGCAAAACAATGTTCATGTAAGACCACTCTGTGTGCTCTGGCAAAGGGTCAAGCACTGGAGACATAGAAGTGAATGGGAAGAATGTGTCAGATTTGGAGCTGTGGATGGAGCTATTGCACCATCTGAGCTCTATGTAATACCAGACTTTGATCCTGCACTGGACTCTAGAGTTGGCTCTTTAACTACTTCCACAAACCTTACTCTGGCAAACACCATCTTGTCCAGCCAGCTGCAGGACAGTGTTCTCATGTATTATGGTTCTTTGCTCCTACAGAATGAGCAAGGACACACCACAGCTCACAGCTTTATCCTAACAGTTTTCATATTTTAGTAATCGTCTGTAAGAAGATACACTGAAATGTTCTTACTTTCTTCAGAAAGATCATTTTCTTCTGCTTCTCTTTCCATTTCTTTGCACCATCCTTCCATTCTCTTAGTTTCAGTGTGTAGTAACTTCATAAACCAAGATCCGTCCCGTCGACAAGGAGACATCCGACCAGTCTCTACTGTCTCAATGGCTGGCTCCAGCCAGGGTTCTGGTGGTGGAAGGTTTGAGGTGTCAACTGGGGTCCTGTAATCTTCTCTGTAACTGAACAGTCCCTGTGTCCGTACAGTTCTCACTGCACTATATTGGGTGGGTGTGCTGGGCTCTGAGTGCTGCTGGAATGACGAGCCAAATTGAAGTCCCTTATCCTCCATGGTGATGTGTCCTGGAAAACCCTCCAGTTCCAGGTCAGCCTGGACAGCTGCTGTTACACTGTTTGAGCGCTTGAATCGTCCATGTCTTGGTGAAGAGGGAAGAAAGAAAAGATATTAAGACATATAAATTACGTATGTGATGGTACAGAGGCACAGAATAACGTTTCAGTGGGAAAGAGTGGATTCTGTTCTTCTCGTTGGACTTTATGTTAAACATTTTTTCTTTGTGTATATCTCACTAAAATTAAATGGTGAGTAGCAACAGAATGGAAAAGCAAAATGCATAGTGGAATCATTGATCTAAGCAAGGGTACAAAAGAAAATAATTTAAATTGGCTCTGGAAGCAAATATTGATTTATTTTCATACTACAAAATAACACGTATCATTACTAAATAAACTGGAAATAACGAGCGGAACTAGAACTTCCTGATAGAAATCTGTAAAATATATATATATATATATAAAATTTCAAATGTTCAGAATTTTAAGTTTTTTCTGAAATTTCTGAAAATCTGCTCAGTTAGGACTTTTGAAAAACCTGTAATAAAAGAAAGATTATATCAGCACATTTAAGACTGTGGGTTGGGGTTTTTTTTGGTCTTATAGGGTGCCCATTAGAAGTTGATTTTCCACTGTTATATGACAGTGAATAATGACATTTTAGAAAAGCTTTGTGTTAAAATGTTAGACGGAGAAGCAAAGATTATTTGTGAAATCTTTTCACGTTGGTGTTTATTGTCTCAAATTGTTTGTAGTCAGTGACAGCTAAAGGCAATTAGCAGCCAGATACTCTCAGACAGCTGCTGTGAAATGAGATAATGGTCCTGGTCCAGTACTTGACAAACAGTACCTACCAGGGATAACCTCTGGGTCAGTACATGGGCCAGCAGCTTTACAAAACTAGAGAAGGACTGAACAAATCAAAAAGCTGATTCTAGTTTAGAATAAAGGTACCATCTTAAGGATTTTGCCTTCTTTTGTGGACTGGGAAAGCCTGGATCAGCATGAGGAGCCCTGCTGAAGGAAGACTGTTCCAATATGTAGCTCTTAGTATTTGTTCTGTCAATAATGAAATTATATTAAGCCAATATTTCAATTTAATACTTTAACTTCCTTCCCTCCAATTAAAAACTGGAAAGTTAGATAAATGTGAAGTAACCTCCACAAATTTTACCAAATGACAAGTATGCATATAAGAAGTTTGGCTTTGGGGATTATTTAGTGGCAGCACCTGTCAGGTGTTATTTATTAAATCTGTTTACAAATGCTGTGTTGTGTTGTGTTATGAAAGGCTGCAGATTTTTGAACATGCTTAAATTACCGTTTTTCATCTTCCACTTGAATTCCAACAGAGTGGTATTCCCGTAGGCCTCTGCTTTCAGTATCTGAATCCGTTGCTGTTTCCACCTAATTCAACACAAAAGATACATCTGCAGAGTGAGTATTGACAACTCAGCACAATTTTACACACACTCATTCAAAATTAATTATATATTTCATCTCTTACTGCTAAGAAACACCTAGCACAGTCAAATAAATGCAATAAGTATTCAGCCTGGTATTATTGTTTTGGTGCTGTGTCTTATTAAAGCTTTGCACAAATACTTCTGCTATGTAATTCCCTATTTTAAACCCAAGCAGAAGCAATTACTCAGTCTGGTGGAATCAGGGAGTAAGCTTGGTCTGGAAGGGCTGTTCTTAGAATGAGGAATAGACAGGGTAACCCCTTTTTATATTATTATAAACCAGCCTCATTATAGTCCTTGATTTACAAAATAAAATAAAATTTGAAGTAGCCCCATAATCTTGCAAGTGATAAAAAGAAATGGAGCAATGAAATTTTATCGACAACTATGTTGACAAATACAAAACCATTAAATGATGTGAGGGATACAGCAGAATGCCCTATCTCACCTTTTTTTAATAGCACAGTCCTGAAAATGCTGTATCAAGCAGGCAATTTATGCACTTTTTATAGCACTCCCATCTGAAATATACTTACCAAAATATATTCACAGTAGTTTCCTTCAGGACCAAGACTTGCGTTTGCAAGTTTCTGTGGGATTTTATATAGCACTCCCCACCACCACACCACCCCCAAGTCTTTGACACAGACAGAGCAAGTGCTGCAGTATGCAAATTATACTGAATCAAGGGAGAGGCAAGGGGAAAAAAAAAAGCGTAGAACTGACTTTTCCTTTTGAATGATATTTTCACTGTTAAATTAAAAAAAGAAATATTATCAACCAGTTTTCCATATGCACACTCCATGTGTGAATTCAAAGAATATATCTGATGATAACGATAAGAAAAGTTTTACCCTTGCAGCAGTCACAGGCATCTCTGGAAAGAGCCTGATGGTCTTTGCAGCTGTGTCTCAGCTGCACAGTCCCAACCCCACCTGGTTTCTGAAGGGATGCAGGGACAAAGTGGGAGGAGGGTGGGAAATAAGTGCATATGTGGACTATACCTCTTGAGGAAGAGAATTGCTGGTAACTTCTCCTTCCATCTTTAGGCCGTAGCTCAGTGTGCATTCATATGGAAGGGAATTCCAGCCAGCAATGAGTACATACTTACATGTGTGTAAGTCTTGGAGATGTTCATGAGAACAGCTAGTGCAGGAATACTCTAGGAAATGTTAATGGCATGCTTGAACTGCACAGTATAGCACCAGGCACAGGTGTGCTAAAATGTCGGGCTATCAGTGTGACAACAGTCCAGGAAAGACACATTTCTCAGCAATTCCCTTTATTCTGTGTAAGGTCTAGGGGACAGTGTATGTTGCCATCTCTTTCCACCCTGGCAGCTGCATGGAAGCTCGGTGTATTCATTTTGATGGGCAGTGCATTGAGAGAACTAAAATATCAGACTTGGTAACAGTCTACGCAATGTGCTGTTGTCAGTATAAAAAAAAAGATTCCTCTTGACATTGGCAGTAAAAAAACCCTCTCAACCACAGAGGTAGCAGCTTGGAGGAAAAAAAGCCAGAACAACCAACTGAAATGATAAGTAAATTGGTTTCTTAGTTAAGGTGGATCTTGGCTCCAACATTAGTGAGAAGCTTCAGCTGCTTGGAGGGTCACAGTCTCTGAAATAACATCGCTCTACGCAAAACAGCCATGAGGTCCAGCTGTTAGCACAGAGATGTTGATCTATCATGCAGACTTACCTATAGAAAAGAAAAGTCCAAAGAGCCTTAAATAACAAATTCTAGTCTAAGTGAGTGACTAGGCACTCACCTAGTCCTTTCAGTGATTTGAGGAAAGCTGCATATAAAACACATTAATTTCCTGAATTAACTGGGCAAAGAATGAGATACTCATGCAGGCTGTTGGGGGGGAGGGGGCAGAGAGGCAAGTTACACTTGCAGCTTTGACTTCTGCAATGAGACCTCAGTCAAACACGTGTGGACAGGTTTTGAAGAGTGAACTCATTCTTAGAGGTAGAGGAGATGATTGAGAGGGAACCTTATAAATGGCTATGGGTATCTGAAGGGAGGGTATCAAAAGGATATTTCCAGGCTCTTCTCAGTGGTGCCAAGCAATAAGACAAGAGGCAACAGGCAGAAACTGAATACAAGGAAGAATTCCTTTACAGTGTGAGTGACCAAGCACTGCAACAGATTGCTCAGAGAGGCTGTGGAGTCTCCTTCCCTGGGGATGTTCAAGAACCATCTGGATACACTCCTGTGCAATGTGCTCCAGGATGACCCTGTTTTAGCAGGAAGGTTGGACCAGATGACCCAGTGTGGCCTCTTCCAACCTGACCCATTCTGTGATTGTGTAGTGAGTAAGAGCAGATAACACAAAATGCTTAGACTGTGGCTCCTGGTAGCACCCGTAGGAGTGCTAGCAGGAAGATGATGTCTGAGGCGGGGAAACATTTTCTGGAGGAGTTGTTTGATGTTGAAATCCATAGGAACAATTGGAGTGATCAGGAAGTCCAAACTGTTGCTAAGAGCTGTGGTACTGGGGTTCATCCCAAAGCAACTGGTCAATCTGAGTTAAATCACATAATTTAGGAACAGATTGCCCAGAGAAGTTGTGGATACTTTATCCCTGGAAGTGTGTTTGAGGCCAAATTGGACGGGACCCTGGGCTCCCTTGTCTAGTGAGAGGTGTTCTTGCCCGTGGAAAAGGATTGTAACTAGATGATCTCTAAAGTCCCTTCCAATCCAAACTATTCCATAATTCAATTCTATTTTTTGTTTGGACTGGGTCCAAAGGAAAAGACCATTATAATTTCGTATTACTTCCACTTGTTGATCAAGTTCCTTGAACTTGTTCAACTGAACTGCAACTCCAGATGATGGTGTCAGTGATGTAGGCACAGGCTCCACAGGGTTACAAGCCTTAAGGTTTGACAAGGGAAAAGAGGTTTGTGGGTGGCCAGATTGAAGAAGCTGAGCAGATGGGATCAAAGGATTTATCAGGGCCTTCTACTCACTCACATTGGTCAGCATGGAAGGACAGGACATTATGGCCAGTTCAGACCTGAGACAAAGCCAGAGACATGAGGCCAAGCTGACATCTCTGCACATGTCAGTCTTTGCCTTCAGCCCTTTCCAAAGCACTGCACTTCCTTCAAAGAGTGATATCCTTAGGATGACCATTTTTATATAATGTGCTCCTTGGTATCTAGGGAGTGAGTCCTGGGGTATGAGGGGTAGGCCAGATTCCTGAACACAGACATGGGGTAAGGAGGGTCAATGTTATCATGGTTGTGGGGGTAACATACAGCTAGTAACACTCTGGAGGTGAGCAATGGCCAATGGACAGAGAATTTGCTTTCCACAGAGATGGTTCAGCAGCTCAGACATAGTGTTGTTGGAAACATGATGATCCAAAGACATAAACAAGGAAAGACCCCTACAGAGAACATCAATTGGTCCATCAATTTTTCTGGAACAAAGCAGGCAGACTCGCAACAAACCCTTCTTCTTCATTGCATATCAAAAACATACCTGTTTTTGCCAGCTACATTGTTTGGTTTTGTCTTCTAAACCAAATAATATAATAGCAGGTCTTCTTTTGAACTTTGCTTCTGATATGTGGAGGCAGATTTATCTTTTATATTTGGAATGGGTTGGTATCTTTCTATTGATGCAACACATTGAGAAAACGTCTTTTTTATCTGTCTGTTTTCAAGTGTTTTCTTACTGGTATTTCACCTGGAGATATAATCCTGAGTAATTTACCCAGTATGCAATTGATACCTAGAATTCACAGGCACAAATGAAGTAATATGCTCTAAAATTTTATTCAAAAAATTATCAGAAAAATGACGATCCAGGTATCAAAATAAAAATGATATTACTTATCTCTAAATATAAACTCTTGCCAAATTGTCCTTCCCTCCAGCTTGCCAAGACTGACACTAACTAAATAACCTGATGATTGCCTTGATATTTTAATGCTTTCATTTTCTCACTATGCCTTGTAACAGCAGGACAATGCCAATTTTGTGTGTGTGTGTGCAGGCAAAATCTAGCATTGCAAATATTGTAACAACCAACAAAATGTAAAATGGAGGCAAATACCAGCACAAGTAAAAGTGGAAAATAAGACAGTAATTTGCAATCATAAAGAAAAAAAATGAACAAATAAATTACATTGCTGTATGACAGATGTTATAAAGACTCCTGCTAGAAAGCAGCAGGAAACTCTTTCACCTGATTGGCCAGGCTAAACTCAAATGAGCAGAGGATAAAAAGTAATACGTTTGATTTGATTGTGTGACTCTTGAAACTCAAATAAGTTTTACTAAATCTCATATTATAGTCCTTGATTAATTATTGTTTTAAAATTTACATGGGTTCTAAAAGCCTTAATATTTTCAAATTGGCCTACAGTCTCAGTAAAGCAAAATAATGTGAAGAATTTTATCTTTGTATGTTTATGATGGAATCTCACACAAAAGAGGAAAGAAAAAATGGGAAGTCATATCAAAAGCAGAAGAAAGGAGTAGGTCTAATATAGTAAATCATCTTCCTGATGATTTACTATAATCAAAAAAAGAGCTAAAATTTTATTAAAAATTGGCATTTTATGCCATGAAAAATGTTGTCGTATGTGCTTATGTCCACTAGGCTTATTATATTAGTAGCAAATGTAATGGAGCAACTTGAGGTTATTTCTATCTTATCAATGATCCTTGTGGGTCCCTTCCAGTTCAGGAAATTCCATGATTCTATGATTCTGTGTCTTACCTTTCACAAAGACATAACCTTCCCCTCCACATTCCTTGCTGTTGATGCAAGGAGCAGACAATTCTATTAATCCTCAGAGATCAGTCACTGCTGACTGATACAGCTCTAAATTTGAAAACTAAGTATCAGATACTAACACTGCCTTGGTAGTAAAGGATCCACAAGTAAATTATACAAACACAAAATTATTTGAATAAATGCAAATCACTATTGCAAGTAACTCACTTGTAATAATCAATCATAGTATGTTTATAGGCACTCATTCAAGCAAAGAATGCATGAAATAAATTATTCTTTCAAAGTATTTACTATGCTTTTTAGATAATATTTTAAGTACTCTAAAAACAACCTTTATTTCTCTGTTAAAGTCTTATTCTGCTCTTAAACATAAGCACTGCAACTCCAATAACATTGCAGAATCCTAAAAATTCCAGTCTAAGCTTCTATGCATACTGTCTCAAAGGTAGACTGGAAGTTAATATATTCAATGCATAAGAAAAACAGATTTTAACCTGTTGACTTTTGCTTCACTCTCATAAACATTAGCAGTAAGAGCCCTTCAGGCCACATTATCTCTCCCCATGCGACTTCACTGCCCTCAATGAGTTTTCACTGCTGTAACCAATTTATTCTATAATTAGAATTTAATAAACAATCTCTTGATGATGTACAGGAAGGGAAATAATTCACCCTTCCTCTCTTGCATAGACTTCTCAGTGATAACAAGACTAAAATAGAGTAGAAAACACTGCTTTTGACACTAGATCAAGTACATGTAATTGTAAATTCAGATAACCACTCTTAGGTATGGGGAGACCTTATTTGTATGCAGTGACTTCAAAGTAGGAAAAACACTTCAAATAAAACTACAGTACTAACAGCTATTGCTTTCCTTAACTGATGGAATATTTTAACCAGCCAAAAACATACACTCTTTCAAAATAATTTTTTAGAAACCTGGCAAAATAAACCTATATTTCATGCTTGTGATATTTTTTGTGTCTCACCATGGAGCTCCATTTTGCCACTCTGCTACTTCCCAGCAGAACATCTGGACTACTCAAATATGTGGCATGGCACAGTAATTGCTAATTTCCAAAAGGAGCAGCTTGAAAACTTCCTCTGATCTTTTAAGAAAGGACTTTTTACTAAAAATACAAGCCAGAGTTTAGAAATGGGATTTATGTCAAGCTTATGTGAGATTGTAGAAGAAAATAATGTACATAGTAGAGGTTACTGATAACTTTTTCTGGTGCATTTAATGCTAAGTGGCAAATTGCTCTGAACCAACAAATATTCATTGACTTCTCCAGGCAAAGGACTTCATACACTCCTCTCACAAATGCACAGTTTAACAGTCATTTTAGGAGGAGAATAAACAGTACTTACTTTTATAGCTTTAGATCATTTATGATCCAAAGACCAGTGTAATCAATGCAAATATTTCTTTTGATTGCTGTGCATACACTGAAGTAGAGCATTGACAAAGATGCCATAACCTAAACTGTATGAAGAAAATGTAGGTGCCTATCTATGTACATTTAACATATGGGTACAAAATGCTTTGTGTTAAAGGGCAATTCTCATCTGAGTGCAGAGTATCATGAACAATGTTTTTACCATGTGACATTAATAATTTCATTATATATATATATATAAATTAAATTATGCAGAAGATCTCTTTTTGTCACAAAAAACTTAGGCAAGCGAGCTATTGCATTAATCTCCCTGGATACAGCCTTTAATTTATAAGAAGGATTTGTTCAATGTAGATTCTGTAGATTATAAAAAACCCACTAGGTATTTTGAAGCGTGATCTTCTGAGGATAAATGAAGATGACTGAGTCCATTCTCTGTGCTACAATTAGTGCTTGTCTCCAAAAATATGACCGTGAATCAGCCTTCACACTTAGAATATTTGTTTCCATCTCATTTGTTTCCAGGGTTTCTGTTCATTTTGAGAAGCCTTGATGTCTTTTAAATAGAGAAGAAACAATGGACTGCATGTTTCGAAATACTTGAAATAAATAGGAGGAATTTCTTGACATGTTTTCTCATATATTTCACATCTCCAATGCTTTTAATATGAAATGGTTTATAACTAGAGCAGATTTGAAATGTTAATCATTAGCATATATACCAGGGTATGCAAAAGAGCGAGGAAAATCCTGGAAAATATCTTAGCAACAACCTTGTTCTGATTTAGTGCTTATTTTACTCTTGACAATCTCTACTCTCCATTTTAATTCACATACTTTGATTGGTCTTTTGCTGTCATGATAGAAGAGAGATATGAGGCTTATAGCTACTAGTATTACAAGAGTCTTGTTCTTTTTATATCCATATATTCTTTCAATTGTTGAATAAATTTTTAATCTCAAAATTAGTATTTTGAAATTCATTTAAATTTATAAGTCAGCATTTTTTCCCAATGCCTATTGACATACCTGACAATATTTGTCTTGATTTAAGTATGTCAGTGGAAAAAGTGAAGCACAAAAAAATAACCCCAAAGTGCCCAGCTATTTTCTGAAAAAGCTTAATTTCCAAAGCTTTTCTTTTTTTTTTGTTCAAAATCCCATCTGGGATGCGACTAACATACCGTGAGGTGGATTAGTGTATCTGTGCTGTTCTCTGTCTCTGCAGACAGGTATTACAGATGTACAGTAACTCTAGGAGCTTGGGTTCTCTGTGCATGTGAGTACCAGCCCTACTGGCACATGCCTAGCATGCCAGGGCTTTTCAAAAGGACTTCTATTCACTACAAGTGCACTACACAAACCATATATCTCAAAGACATAGAAACCCTAGGGTGGGTCCATTGTATTTCCACTTGCAGTCACACCACTGGTCACTCTCTACCTTTGTTCCTCTCTGCTCCTGTATGAAGCTCTCTTGGCAAACATTCTCCCATCAATGTGTTAAAGGAGTGGAACACTAAAAAATGCACAAATTAACCATCCTGATAGCAAATTAACTAATGCAAATAAATGCAAATTCAATGCATTACCCTGGCATGGCATGCTAATGAGAAAACAAGTCATTTAGTCAATCAAGGAAATATGCAAATAAAAAACATCCTTTTCCAAAGTGCTTTGACACAGAAGTCTAAAAGAAATTAAGTACTGCAACTGTACTTCGAGTGCATAAATTACTATTTGTGTAGTTTGCCATAAGAACATTCTACCTTGTGTTTTTATTCTGTACAAACCTGGCAATAGCAATATAAAAAAATGTATTTCCTATTTAAAAATACTGCAGAAATGTATTTTTCTCACTAATGTGACGTTTGAAGCTTAGTGCTGAAAAAAGTCCCAAACAACAAAAATGTGCTCAACATACTGTTGAAAATTCAACTTTATCTAATGTCAAATGGCACAACTAAGCAGTTTGTATTTCTTGAAAGATAATAAACAGCCCACCCTTCTAAGACCTGCTGTTGCAAACAACATTTGCCTTTCTCCATGTGTGCAACTGAGGACCACTGTTACAGTCCAAGTGTCAGATGACAAGTCGCTATGGAAGATTTGCTGCCTCCAAGGAAATTGCACGGTTGTTTTTGTGGATTATAAGTACATATTATTAAACACAGCACACATCAAGAAGGGTCAGGGCCCAGTGAAAAGTACTGGTCATCACCTGTAGTAATAAACAGGATCAAGCGATGTAATCAGAGTTCCAGAATTAATTGCTGGAATATCAGGACTGACCAAATCAAGACACCAACATTGATAAATACCACCGTGCACAGTTGCTGTAAAGGAGAGATAAGAACAACACTAGATACTATTCTTTTCTGAATAGTAAGTTTCAGGTCAGGAGCTAAAAGGTACCAAAGATTTCTTTGCTGCTCCTTTGAACTTTTCAGTGTTATCTCCCAAGCTCCTTCGCTGAACAATTTAGGATACACTAATTACTGTGTAAAACTTTTGAAAAGTAGGCGTCTGAGTATTTTGCCATGGCTGTTAAATTGAATTCTACTTTTCTGCACCCGAAGAATCAGAAGCAAATTCTTTTATGTCAAGGAAATGGACAAACAGCTTTCTGGCAAAGCTGATTCCTTCCCATTAGTCTAATGCATTATGGAACAGCAAAATTACAGCATGCTAAAATGTTAACCTGTAAAGTTCAATCAGCAGCTGTGACATGCTTAACCCAAACATTTTTCTATGACTATATTATGAAATTAATGGAAATGCAATTACTACTTTTTAAAGAAAATCACATACTTTCTTTTATATTCTTGTATATTTCTAATATACAGTCACTCACTGGGCTTTTTTACACAGATGATTACCTTCTCAAAATCTATGTTGCTGTCTCCACAATACCTAGGTCAAAATAAATGTCAGTTTCTCTATAGCTAATCTAGCAAATGTAAGTGCAAAAGTAAACCCAGTGATGTAAAAGGGGATATTTAGCAGAATAGAAACCTAAATTTTCCTCCACTCCTGTCTCAAAGAACTTCACATTCTTTGCAAGTTCAGCTATCCAATTTTTATTATTACTTGGTATTTCCTAAGGATTTGAACAAATGACAATTTCCAGCTATCTAGTACTCACCATTTAGCAGAAAGAATAGCAATCAAACTTTGCATTTGGAATTGACTTATTTCATTTGCCTGAAACAACAGAACTTGACTGAGCTTTCCACAGTCTGACACACATTTTGTCAGGTGAAATAAATATTGTGGGTTTTGATGGACAAATGGAAGAATGCTTAAAGACTGTGCTTATTAATGGTATTTTATTACTTGCCATCTCTAGTTATGCTGTACCTAAGCAGAACATTTCTTTCTCTTTTTTGGTACCTTCTTCCAAGTAAAAGGGCAAGGGTCTCTTTTTAGGTAGAATACTTGAAGACTGAGTGGCTTTACTCATTTTCCAAGGTCAAAAGAGAAATATAATGAAAAAAGTACAGCAAAGCATTTTAAAGCTGGTGAAATTCTATAAAAAGGACTGTTAATTCACGGAGGGAAGGAGATGAACATGCTGTTCACCTGTAGCTCTGCAGTATAATTTTCATATCAAGTGCTAATGACAGGTAACCTCCCTAGAGATTTATTCATTCATTTTCTCCCAGGTACAGTGTATTAGCCAAAGACTTTTCTGCACAGCCATGATGTGAATTGCAATTAACGCTAAGCAGCCAGGGATTGTTTGTTAGATTATTAGAGCAAGTGAAGCTGAATGACTCATTCTGTGCTATTTACAGAAAGAAGACAAGCAATTCATCACAGACAGATGTTTATGGATAGACTACCTGGATCCCTATAGAGGAACGACGACTCTTAAGGAACTCCTCTGCTTTTGTCACTAGGATGGCCTTGTCACTGGTGCGTATGGAGGCGCTCTGGCTCTCGGCCGCGTGGCGCTGGGCAGCCGCCGTCTCCAGGGCCAGGTTCATGGCCTTGTTGCTGTCCAGGCTGTCGGTGGAGTTGTACATCCCTCGCCCGTCCTGCGGCCACGGGGATATCCTCTGAGTCCGGCTGTCGTGATAGGCATCCTGGGTGGATTCTGTGCTGCTCTGTGCCGTGACGGAGATCAGTGGCTTGGAAGTGGTGCGAGGGGGTACTGGTGGTGGTGTTTTTTTGTAACTTGTATAAGTTACAGCTATGGAAAGAGTTAAAAGAAAAAAAAAAGCAGAAAGAAACAAAGAAAGAAAAAAAATAGAGAAATCAAGATTAATCTGATGGAATCTTGACAACAGAAATCACCTTAAGACTGTGCTAATTAAAAATTGTGATGGTGTAACATAGTGCTCTTCATCAACATCACTATTACTTGAAAGTGTCACTCAGAGCTAGATGGCTATCCACAGAAACGTTTTATTTCAACAAGGAAGAAGGAAGGCGTGGAAATGGGAGTCCCAAATTACAGTGAAGATGAAAGAGAGTTAGCGAGGATATGTGTGTTAAGACTTGTGCTGGGTAAGTACACACTAAGGCTTCTGAGATTATGGGATAAAGCTCATAAAAGAAATTAAGGAAGATTTTCCCCCCCTCTTCTTATTGTCTGAACTGTGAGATACAGTATATTAAGAAAATTAAATATATTTGTACAGATACAGTATATTAAGAAAATCGCATCAATATACTGGAACAAAATAGCATCAATATACTGGAACAACAGCTTCTACTTTATGGTATGCAACACTTCAACCTTTTAAAATCCTTCCAGGTACGCTGGTTGGAATTAGGCAAGGTTGGCTACTTACTTGTGCAAGAAGCATATATTTTAAAAATTTTCTCAGTACAGTTAATTAAAGGAAACTCAAGGCATGTTAAAAATATTGTAATATATGCAAAGCTATTAAGACTTTGATGAGCAGAGCAGTTCTGAGGCTGGTTTAACATAGATTCTGTCTTCCAGCATAAGGCTCAACAAAACATCCAAGAAAACTCTACAGATGCAGAACTGTGCCAATACTGCTTCCTTGCAAAATTTAAAAAAATTCATAGAGATTAATATTTAATCATTAATATCACACAGCTGAATTTTCTAATTGTCTAAGCCCAGTATGCACTTTTTCACTTTTTCTTGGGTACTAATAAGAGTATTTCTGTTGTGGAAGGATATTTTCCCCAAAGCACATACAATCATAATTCAAAAAATTACCAACAGATAAAAAAATGTGTTGTTATCTTTCTTTATTCCTGTGTGGAGAAACCAAGTCCAATTCAATTCTTGTATAGTTACAGGAGTAAATTTGCCTTTGTCTAGTGTTACTAATGGATTGACATCGCAACAGTGACTCAGGTAACCTTGGAATTCTGGTTACTTGAGTCCAAAAAGGATTCTGTAAGAGTTCCTCTTCCCATTACGCTGGTATGGGCTGATGAGCAACAAAGTCAGCCTCTCCAGCTGTGTTTTTTTATATAAGGCTATGTTGCAGCTATCTGGAATGAAGAGGTCAGCTCAGGAATTAACACCTTGGACTGCTAAGCCTGTATCCCCAGGCTAGCCTATGTGAACAGTGAGTCTAGAGAAAGTGACTCTTAAATGTTGACTCTTGATAATCATGAATTAAAGCATTATAATACATAAAAGAGAAAAAGGATAAGCTAGGAAAGAAAACCTTCATTTAAAGAACATTTTGAATTACTATTGATGCTGCTCAATTCTGGTAGAGATTTAGAGCCTTGCTCTGAGCTAAATTGCTCTAACAGAGTGAAACACATAAAACATGTGAAACATGCTCTTCAGAATCTGAGACTGTGCTGGTTTTGAAGTGCCATTTTGTTGTCCTATCACCAATCTTATCTCCTGTCAGTTTTGTAACCAGCAATTAAGAAGAAAGAAAAAACTCAATATTTTTCAGATGCTTTAGGGAGTACAGAAAGTTCACAGAAGAAGGGGGAGGCTGTAACTCTTGGAAATTAAGACAGTGTCTAATGAACTCAAGCAGTGGGTCTGAGGAACGTTTCCACTATGAGAGTTGTCATAATGCTGCTTCCCCACCTTCCCCCTGCAAATGTAGATGCAAGTGATCAGTGTGCTGGGAAACACTGGAAATAGAGAAAACGGGGTGAAATAGGGTGAACAATATCCAGCACAGGAAACCAATTTTACCTGTAACATAAGCGTAACCTGTAACAGGTCATCACTGTGATAACTACTTTACTGTTTTTTACATCTGTCTTCATGTAAAAGAATAGCAGTGAATAATGAAACATATGGTTAATGTGATAATGAAACATCACAAGTAGGTATATCCCTACTACTCGAGCAGCAGATCACTTCTCTGTCTAATGAATATAAATGTTAAACTGCTCATGCAACCCTGCTCAGCTGACTTAGTCTTCATTTACATTTCTGAAAAAGAAAAATTCTCCCTGTGGCAAAACCAAAACAATTTCTTGCCTTTTTTTCTTCCCCCCCTTTTTTCTCCCCCTAGGATTGAATATTTTATTCTAAAAAAGTCTGATTATTTCAGTGGAGTGACATGATTTAAAGCCACAAAGTATTAGAGTAACTGCAGTGTTCTGGCAAGCATTTGATCATGAACACTAAACAGAAATTAAAAATCCCACAGATGTTCAACAAGTAGAAGAAACTTCAAGTAGACTGGAAGTTTGTGAGAAACTGGCTACATGCTTACAGTGAAATATGGCAGGAAGAAATTAAATTATTTCATATACAGTCCCAGAGATCAAATATTGAGCAGGAAATAAAAAAGTCCATCTCTACACTGTTAATGAGCTCCTATCTGGAATAACAGTTTCAGAGACAGAAATCTGGGACTAATTGGAGACTAACAGAATCAAGTAAGAGGATGGAGACATGCATTTGAGAGTCACATCTTGCTACCAAATTCTATTTGCTTTAATCACTCAAGTGGTTCTAGTAAGGTAAGTGGGATAACCTGGCCATGTGTTGCTGACTTAAGAGACAACTACATAACAGATTAGGGTCTCGTTAAAGGAGAAAGTAGCACAGTAATCCACAGTTTACTGTTCATGCTTGGGTTTAGATCTCTAATAAATAAGTATTGCCTTAAGGTCTGTAAACCACATTAATTTTTTTTATGTGCTCTGTGATGCCAGCTAGGCAGCATTGGTCACAACCAGAATACCAGGCACAATGGCAATACTGCAGAGTATCCAGGAAGATGGTTCCAGCACTGGAGAACTGGCAATTTGGTGGTTTGGATGCACACAGTAGAAATACAAAGAAGATCTCCTGATAATTCATAAGCAACAGTTTAGCTGATATAGCTGGAAGCAGAATATCCCTCTTCATCTACACTGTATTTGTCTAAACTTGCTAAAAGTTACTGTTGATACAGCCATAGAAGTCAGTTATTCCAGCCATATTTCAGTGTCAACAAAGTTTATACTAGAAATAAAATTACTAAAGTAAGTAAATTTAGCTATAACTTCAGATTAGCCAAAGACCTTCACAGACACAAGGCAGTAAGAGAAATGTGATCTATTTGATGAAATGGCAGTGGCTGTGGGTGACATTCAGAACACCTTTCAAAAGGCAGCCTTTTAATAAATCACCACTTTTGGTTGTTTTTTGTCATTTGCAAGACAGAATCACCTGAGGGGTTTTTACAAATCAATATAATCATTAAGCACTTAATCAAAATAACATTATTTAGGCTGAGATCACAAATGCTGGATGATGAATTTACATGAAAGCACCATCAATTAAAGGAAATAGTTGTGCAGGAGGGCAGGAGTAAACTGGGTTTTCTGTTTTGTAAGGAGGTTTATTCAGAAGGAGGATAATTACTCTGCAGGGAGCTGGGAGCTGCCCTGGAGGCAGAGGTCCCAGGGGCATGTTGCTGAAGGCACACAGGGCTCCTCTGAGGAACCACAGCACCAGGAGGAACACAATGCAGGTGCCCAGGCTGGTGCTGGATCTTCTGCTTTGCATGGGGAAAGCCAACACCAACCCTGAAATTATTTCAGAAGAGGAAAAAGAGACCTTCTCATAACAAAAGGCAACAATCAAATCTAATCCTGTATCAAAAGAGTACTCAGTTTTTTGGAATAGTCTTTTGGTGCATATGATTTTAGCCAAAGGCTTTGGAAGTCCCAGCTAACATGACTGTCCCTGAAATGCCCTGAAATCTCTGTTCTCCATCATGGTCATTAGAAATTCTGAGTTACTCTTAAAATAAAAATGTACATATGGATGCCTAACAATTACTTCTCAAAACACAGAATGATGATCATTAAAAGAACATTAAGAAATCAAAGGGAACTTTTGAGAAAAAAAATCACAGACACTAAAAGAGTTTATTTCTCACAAAAAGAATTAATTATTTGATGATTTTTCTAACAAGGCATGGATGTCAAAAATAAGAATACAAGTCCCTGTTTAAAAGAGAGGGTGTTGGGACACATCTTTTTATATATGCCTCTTTTCATCTTCCATCTACACCAGTCTCTGATTACAAGCATCATTAAAAGGAGACTGTAGTGTCAAACAGGCCAGTTTAATTGTACAAAATAATCTGCTTTTCTTAGTCAAATTCTGAAAGGTTAGTAAAGGGTTTCCTTCTTGAATCAGTTATACCTTTCAAGTTCAGTCATAACAAAAAGATTTAAAAATGCTTGGTTTTAACATGTGTAGCCTCTGGTATTTAATTAAGAAAAATGGATCTGTTAGAATGATGAGGAAAAGGTTGAATCAGATGGTTTGGATCCACGTGAATCAGTAAATCAGTCTGTTTGGATCCAAGCTTGCCATTTTCAATGTGTGCTCTCAGTGACTACCTCAAAACCTACACTGATGATTGGGGTCTCTACTTTCTCCTTTCAGTGCTGAAGCAGTATGTGCTCAGGCTGCACAGAAAATTTTTTAAACAAGCTCCATTACCTGGCCCAAGACAGGCACCTGAATGTAAATCAAGTTCTTCATAGTGCTCCTCTAGCACACCCACTTGTACTTAAATTGAAATATTGTCTGTATGTGAGTGTAGGGCAGGAGAGAGAAACGTGTCACATACACATTCTCCAGCCCTTTCCTTTGCTGCTCCCTGGAAAGGTCCACATCTTTGCTTGCTGCTCTGGTGGTGAAAGATCCTGTAATTTCTGAGGGCTCTCCATGTTCAAGGGTTTCTCCATTTTAAAGGTAGTTGAGAGTGGGTTTTTTTAATTGTAAGGATATTCAAACCTCACAAAAGTAGTCATTAAAACTTACCAATGTCATACTGTGATTGAAATTCAAGAGATAATTTTGGTTTTAATTAAGTTAACTCCTTTAATTAAATTCTGAATAAATTTCTCTCTAACATAATCAGAGACATGCTTTAGTTGTTAACCTATCCTTCTGCTTCTTCCCTTTTCTCATTCAGGCCTCCATGATGAATCCTAGCCAGTAAAGAGACCAGAAAGTTTCTCATTAGAGAGAGAGTCTCGAGTTTGGGTACCTGTGAAAAGACTCTGTTTCTTCCTTTTGAGATTAAACAGTAAGAAACAGTTATATATATCTCACTGTGATATATA